>OZ023334.1:37781007-37806007 GCA_964007535.1 Brachyptera risi | reverse complement strand
ACACATCTGATGACCACTTCTCTTCGTAACAGTCTATAATTACTGGGGATATAAAGCCTGTGTCATACGGTGGATCGGTTGGTTGCAAGTGATGCACGCATGCGCAGAAGACTGGCTGAATAGTCAATTGACTCATTTGGAAACGATTCCAAATGGTTGGACTGCATTCATCGAATGGAGCTCATGTGATAGTATTCGGCCAATAGGAGACTGACAAATAACACCGCCATATGAAGTCAAAACAGCTGATTTAGATGTCAATGCTTGTCAAACGTTTTCACGGCAATCAAGATGAATCAATATTGAAGTAAGTCTATTACTGTTTATCACTCACTTTCAGCATTGTTTATTTCTAGCAGCAATAGGAGAACTTCTTCTGGTTACAGTAGAAGTGTCTGTTCGAATATTACCGTGATATTAGGTGATATTCACGTGAATTGAGACGAGAAGAACCGTGCTTGAGAGGGTTACATTACAGTGGCGTGTGATTGGTCAATTGGCTATTTGGAGTGACCTTGAGCAATGCATTCAATCGCAGCCATTCACCGCGTAAAACTAGAGAGGCTGTATTTGGGAGAGAGCGGCCAACTACGCGCACGGAGGCCATTAATCGTCCAAACAGCTGTCTGTCACTATGGCATCTGAAGGCTAAATCTGAGCTTTTGAACGGCAAAATGGAAATTTACAATGAGTTTTTTGTACATTTTCATTTTGCCGTTCAAAAGCTCAGATTTAGCCTTCAGATGCCATAGTGACAGACAGCTGTTTGGACGATTAATGGCCTCCGTGCGCGTAGTTGGCCGCTCTCTCCCAAATACAGCCTCTCTACGTAAAACGGTCTGAAGAGTTTCAAACAACTGCTTGTGATGGAGCGATCAGAGAGACCATCATCCCAACATCTCATCATCCCATCATCCCAACATCTCTTCATCCCAACATCTCACCATGCATTATTCAATCATCCGACACCAACATATCTCAGTTATCTTAGTCGAGGTTTTAGGTTCTAAGGTTTTTGAGAGTCTAAGGTTTTGGGTTGAGGGTTTCTGATGTTGACATCAACAGTTTATCTTCTGATAGTTTCAAGAATTCTATTATACAGTTTTATGTTCAACTTGAGGTGCAAGCCAGCTGAACATTCTTATTTTGTACAGATTTCTAAATTAGTATTTTTGATATTTTGTATTTTTTAGTGTTGAACAATATGTTTGTGATGTTTTTGGTTCCATCACATTGCACTCGTGAGGCTCGCCGCGGCGTTCTGTTGAAGCGTATATTGAAGGGGAGTAGCCAGACCAGGCATTTGTGTTCTACCTTCTCTTGTATCCACGTTATTTAGTTAATAAACTCTTTCGGTATCACTCAAAATTATCTTTCAATAAACTAACGTTTAAAGGTCCAACAACTTGGTTTATCTGTTACCTTAAAATCTCTTACGACTACCCTCTCACTATACATCCCCATGGCATAGGTAAAAACATAGTCGTTACAATATTCCTATTATTTTCAATCCAATCATAGTTATTCACATCTTTATGAAACTGTAAACGTAGAATTAATTTGAATGCTTTTATTAGTGACAGTTATCTTCCCAGAGCGTGACCAACTTTTACGTGTTCCAACCAGTATAATAATGTCTACAGGGATACTAACTAACCAATCTCTTTGTTTGTCAAATTACATTTTATGCACAGTTGAAACTTGTATTGACTTTCATTAACGACGAAGCTTTGTTCAAACTTAATTAAAGCTGTGGCACATATATAGAATCAACACAGATGATATATGCTGATGATTATTGTTTGCTTAACGACCCCAACAACAGCTAGATTATTCGAGGTTACAAATGAGCAGGTGCTAATGAAAATCAGCGACAAGAATCCATGTTTCATGAGGGGTACGATCCACGCCGAAATGTGACTCCAGTATCTAAAGCGGTGCAGTAGTCGACTGAGCCACGGAGGGTGGCCAGGTGATTGGAGGAGCGAATCGAAAAGTTAATTTCAACGTACTTGAAAGAAAGTAAATGAAGGGATCATTTGTTGGAAGTTCTTTAATCCATCCCCTCGAATATATTCCTATATACCGACGTCCATGTATTCAATTCAATTCAATTCAATTCTATTCAATTAATGTTTATTCCATATTATTGTAATCACAATCACACTCGTGTGGACATTTGATTATGAGAGTACGAGTATTGAGATAAGTCAAGTTACTATGGAATAACCATATGAGTAACCATGTAAAGATAAAAAAAAAAATGATATGCAAATGAAATGATAAGCAGCTAAACATGACTTGTTGAGTAGAGAGGCTCGTAGAAGGGGGGATGAGGGAGAAGGGGAGGGGGAGGTGACCCCCCTGACAATATTCATGACCCCTCACTCTATAGGTCCATGCCTCAACAAACACTCTCACAATCACTTACAATTGTCAAAATACACGCTAACTTGGGTTATATATGCTCCTGAGATGCATAAGTACAACACAAAGACGACATTTCATATATTTATGTATATATATATATATATATATATATACACACACATATTTATATATATGTATATATATATATATATATATATATATATATATACATATGTATATATATATATATATATATATATATATATATATATATATATATATATATATATAAATATATATATATATATATATATATATATATATATATATATATATATATATATATATATATATATATATATATGTATATATATATACACACATATTCATATATATATATATATATATATATATATATATATATATATATATATATATATATATATATATATATATATATATATATATATATCCTTTCAATTTATAATTATCCCCATCCCCCCTCTCCCCTCTCACTGAAATCAAAGTCCTACGCGCATGTACAAAGACAATTTCACCACTGCTCACCTCCTAATTGCAGTTCTGCTGACGCTTGCGCAGTCTCCCCTTCCGATCTTCTGACGAGACACTGGTACATCCCCCGGTCCTCTCTGCCCACCCCGGTCAAGTACAGCCGATCGCCGTTTGAGCGCCCCGCGCCCGGCAACACTCGGCCATCTTTATACCACGTGATCATCAGCGGGGCGCTGTTGTGGTGCGAACGAGTCGTTTCCGTGCACCGAAACTCGGCGCTACCACCTATGGAAACATACGGCCAAACTGAGACGAGTGGTCGAGTGGGTAATACAGTTAACCGTCATTCAGGAGATCGGGGTTTGATTCCGGTCATGGTCGACCATCCTGACAGGGTTTTTTCGTGGTTTCCCTCTGTCGTTCAGGTCAATACTGGGATGGTTCCTTAACAACAGGCCACGACCGACTCCTTCCCACCATCCAAAACACCTAATGAAATAAACTTTCACTAATCATCCAATCATCTCATATATCATCCACCGACGCCAATAGATCGTAGCCATCAGTATAGTGCGTCGTTGATCCCAATATAAATGAAAACAACTGCAGATGGCACTGTTATTGTTGTGCTTTGTTCTGAATCAAGAAGTAGCAGAACGCTCGATATTCAGGTGGTTCCGATCGGGAGGGGGATGGAGGCGGGCAAAGGGGGTCTCACGAATGGTATGTGTTCATATCATATTTCTGTGAGCAGATATGGCTGGATGTATGGCATACTGCTCTGATCAGCAAGAAAGCCAACCACAGAAAACTGCATAGCTACAAAAAGCAAGAACTACATAAAAGCATAATATGCTTTTATGTATCTAGGAATATTATTGCTAGATATTTCTAGAAATATATTCACCATGCCATAATTATAAAGTGATTCATTGGTATGGTAACGAAATGCACAATTTCAATCTTCGTTTATTTATAGCAGTTAGAGTTTCATCAAGACAGTGGAGTACATGGCCAGGAAAATGCGAATACAAAGCAAGAGTGCCCTTTGTTCAATATCGAGATTGGGCTTTTCTTCCTTAATAAATGTTAGGCTGGGTTTTCCATCTCGGAAAAGCCAAGTTCTCATATAGTTCTATGGCAAATGTAATGTATGATTTCATCTATTTCTAGTCTAGATGGGGTTTTCTTACTTAGGCCCAGTATTATCAAGTCCAGTTAGTATTAATCTGAGAGTTGGTGAAAACAAATATCACAGGTAACCATGGTGATAACAAGTTTGAACTGTCAGATAAAGGCTAGCCACACTTGGTAATACCGGGCCTAAGAGAACCATATGAAATACGTTCAGGTATGAACGATACACATCTTGTTACGGAGAGGAAGAATTAGTCATCAGAGAATACATCAATACGGAGAAGCAACCTAACCTAACCTAACCAAACCTAACCTAACCTAACCTAACCTAACCTCATGCACTAACCACGCCGGTGAATTGAGCATTGATTGGGGAACAGTGATTTTGTATCAAGTTTCGATGTTAGGAAAAAAAATAAAAAAAATAATAATAATGAAGACAAATGCCCCTAACTCGAAAAAGTGAAAAATGTAGTCAGTGTGCCTTCTAGCTAGGTGGGGCAGTATGGTATTACAATGGCGGCTGCGCGGTTAAATAGAACCTATGACTATCAATAACGTAACGGGATAAGCAACATGGCGGTTTTCCTTTCGCACCATGCGTATATCAAAGGGGTGCCGCCTCACAAATTCTATGATAATTTGGTGATATTATTGTATGTTGATATATACAAGTAATAGATGTAATGCAATCTGTGAGTCCAGCTCTTTCCAACTGCATTAAACAATATTTGAATAATTTTCATTTGAATCGGCCAATCTAAATTTAAAATACGTCTGTAAAAGCATTTAGTCCCCTAGTCAAGAGCCCTACTGCTATATTCACCATTTGATAACTGGATAATTACTAATCATCTACGAGAAAGATCAGAAACAATGCAAGTATACAACTATGCATTATACATGGCAATACAAGCCTAATACGTACGATTTGATTTGAAATTGCGAATCTCAGAAATGTACACGAAAGCGCTGATTCCATCATGGTGAAAACGGCCTAATGGTAAAAGGATAGGACTTACGCCATGTTGCTTATCCCGTTACGTTATTGATAGTCATAGACAGAACAGATGGTGGTTTGCAATTGAGGCGCGCACGCGCACAAGATGCACCGCCAATCGTCGCGTTGAATTGATCCTGACACTAGGAATCGCAGCATATGCGTTGTGAGCTGATATAGTATACTATTTATGTCTGACACATTGATTCCAAAACTATCACGTTATACTGCATTCTTGTTCTACATGCCGTTCATTTCAATCGTTTGAATATCTAATTGGGTTCACCTTTCGATACCCTTGGTAGCTTTCATGTATGTACACAAGTCACATTAGGATATATTCCTTAATTCGAAATGGCCGATCTGATGTACTTGTATGAAACTTTGGAATAATCTGTTTGATTTTTGTGCTTGAATTCTGTGAAAATACGAATATATTTGAAGAGAATATGCTCTTTAAAAATTTTCTCTCCTAGGTTATTCTTTCGGGAAATATCAGAATTTTGAAATGGTCTTTCTCCAAAGTGATTTAATCTATTGCGGTTCAAAAATATATAGTATTGCTTTGGACGATGACATAATGGTTTCTTCTAAACATGTTTTCATGTCTGACCAGTGAAAAGCGAACAGAATATATCCTTTTATGTTACCATACAACTGAGTCTAATGCGGGGCTTCCATACTTGCGTTATTCGGATTGCGAATTCGCTAAGCCGTTTTTCAAGCCGCCATGATGATGAAACGACCAATCAGTGACGAGAGTGACGCGATTTCTGATTGTTGAGCTCGCCTCAATTCCACCGCCTTGCGAAAGCGAAACGCAAATCGCGTTCATGGAAGGCCATGTCATTAGCTTCACTCATCCCAAAACATTGAAATGGGTCATTTTTATACAACAAATATAATTTAGTCAAAATCAGTCATTTTGATACATCAATAAATTGAATTCCCGATTTCGATGATCATTGTTTGCTAAACAACTTCAACAACAGGTTATTTTGGGGGACGAATGACTTGATAAAGCAAACACACTATGAAAGTACATAATGATTAGATGAGCGTAGCGAAGTCTCCATCCCACTCTTATAGGGCTTTGTCCGTGTGTGTGTGTTTTTTTGTTTGTTTGTAAGCACTCCACAGGTCGCAAGGGTTGACTGATTGACATGCATTTTTTTTGTACACGCAAACTCATCCAACTTAGAACTGTATAGTTTTTGGAATGAATCGGTCGGACCGAGTTTGAGACAAATCATCTCAAAGTTTCTAAAAACCCCATAAGATTTGGATGGGTGGAAAATGTTGAAAAGTACTAGTCAAACGCGAAATATGCGTTGTAAGATGAGCGAGATATCCTAATAAGGTATAAAAGTCGTTGAAGTAGTTCTACCCTTGCTACTTTATCGACTCTGGTATTCTACACACCTTGATATCTGAATAAGCTATAAAAGTCGTTAAAGTAGTTCTAATCTTGCCACCTTATTGACTCTGGTAATCTACACACCTTGACGCATATAAAAAATACTTCATTGTTGGTCAACTCTTGAATCTAGAAAGCAGTGAATCTCAACAACTTAATTCTGTAACAATTTGTATGATATATTTGATGAATATTATCAGTTATTTTTATTTTTTTCTCCAAAACGACTGATCAGAATTGCTTAAAAAATCGTAATAATGTGTAAAATCCATGTTTACACATTTAGAGAAAATTTCATCTTATTTGGAGAGATTTTATTTTTCAACATTTTCTGCCCAGCCAAATCTTATGGGGTTTTTAGAAACTTTGAGATGATTTTTCTCAAAATCGGTCTGACCGATTCATTCCAAAAACTATACAGTTCTAAGTTGGATAAGTTTGCGTGTACAAAAAAAGTTTCATGTTGATCAGTCAACCCTTGCGACCTGTGGAGTGCTTACAAACAAAAAAAAAAAAAAAAAAAAAAAAAAAAAAAAAAAAAAAACACACAGACAAAGCCCTATAAGAGTGGGATGGAGACTTCGCTACGCTCATCAAAAATCTCTCCTAATGGGATGAAATTTTCTTCAAATGTGTATACATAGATTTTACACATTATCGCGATTTTGTACGCAATTCCAATCAGCCGTTTTGAAGAAAAAAAAAATAACTGTTAATATTCATCAAATATATCATACAAATTGTGACAGAATTGAGTTGTCGAGATTCACTGCTTTCTAGATTCAAGAGTTGCCCAACAATGAAGTATTTTTTATATGCGTCAAGGAGTGTAGAATACCAGAGTCGATAAAGTAGCAAGGGTAACTACTTTAACGACTTTTATACCTTATTAGGATATCTCGCTCATCTTACAACGCATATTTCGCGTTTGACTAGTATTGGTAGAATTACTTTCACAAAAATCCACATCTTGACCTTCCATGAACGCAATTTGCGTTTCGTCTTCGCAAGGCGGTGGAATTGAGGGGAGCTCAACAATCAGAAATTGCATAACTCTCGTCACTGATTGGTCGTTTCATCATCAAGGTGGCTTGGAAAACCGCTAAGCGAATTCACTAAGCGAATACCGCGTTCATGCTAAGACCATCAATAACGTAACGAGACAAGCAACATGGCGTAAGTCCTGTCCTTTTGACATTGGGCCGTTTTCACCATGATGGAATCAGCGCTTTCGTGTACATTTCTGAGATTTGCAATTTCAAATCAAATCGAACGTATCAGGCTCGTATTTCAGTGTATAGTACATAGTTGTGTAATTGCATTGTTTCTGACCTTTCTCGTAGATGATGAGTAATTATCCAGTTATCAAATGGTAAATATAGCAGTAGGGCTCTTGACTAGGGGACTAAATGCTTTTACAGACGTATTTTAAAGTCAGATTTTCCAATTCGAATAAAATGTATTTCAATATTGCTTAATGCAGTTGGAAAGAGCTGGATTCACAGATTACATCACATATATTACTTGTATAAATCAACATACAATAATACCAGCAAATTATCATACAATTTGTGAGGCGGCATCCCTTTGATATACGCATGGTGCGAAAGGAAAGCGCCATGTTGCTTATCCCATTACGTTATTGATAGTCATAGGTTCATGGAAGGCCAGCTTCATGCAGACTCGACTAACTCCCAACGGTGACTTCAGTTTGTAAAAAGGGTGCTTTAGTTTCATTTCCGTCTCATTTCATTTTTAGAGTCATTTCATTCTTGTTTTCAAGACATGATTTACATGCATACAGGATAAGATGAACATAAGAGGTGAAGCTGTGAATGAATAGGATTGCTCCTCAGTTTAAGGATACAACAAGGAACCCGCATGAAAGATAAACTCTTGTGTGCGGGCTGCCTGGAAGAAGTTGAGCAAGAAGAATGAATTAATAAGTGATAAGCTGGTGTCATCGAACATACAACAGAACAAAAGAGGTTCCTCATACTTATAATTAGCACAATAATGCCAAAAAAAAAGAAAAAAAAAAAAAAATATATATATATATATATATATATATATATATATATATATATATATATATATATATGTTCACGTAGATTCTCGTGGCTAATATTGGATGGTGAACTAATTTCTACGGTGAAACCACGTACTTGAGAATTTGCGTCTAGACGTTTCGAGGGAATTTCACCCGTCATCCTCAGGAGTGTAGTTCCAACTAGGAGTCTGGTCCAATCACGGACTAGCACTTCGTCCGACCCTATCACCATATTAGCAACCTGACGTAGGCTGTTCATTGGATAGCCCGACACTGCTGATTTATCCACATAACGATGCTTCAGTGGCACTTCGTGTCATTAGTTGGCTGAGCTTTCACCGAACTACACTCCTGAGGATTACGGGTGGAACGTCGAGACGCAAATTTTCAAGTACGTGGTTTCACCGTAAACAAAACAGAACCTAAAAGTTATTATTGGAATAAATGATGTGACAGTATAGAATAGGAAGTGTAGATAGCACTAATGATGTGAACATGAATACCATGATCATATAATTGGTGAATGGAAAGCAATATAGTTATGAATATGAAATTGAATCACTGAAATTAAATTGAATCACTGAAATTAAATGACTTGTTTGGATGACATTAAATTCCCCCAGTTTTAACTTGTCTTATTTGAGTGTTGAAGATATCAACTCTCGTGTGTTTTGTGTCCGGAAACACGTCATAGAAACAGTCATAATGTGTTCCAGACGTTCGGAAACTGAAATACTTTTAAATAATTAAAATGAGGTGGTAAGATCACCCTTGTGGTGTCCCGTCCAAACGATCCCATCTTTCATCCATAGCCTTAAGTGGGGAACAATGATTTTGTATCAAGTTTCGATGTTATTAAAAAAAAAAATTGAGTGTTAGTGTAGGTTGATCTTTCCAGCCACCTCAGTCGTGTTCCTGTGGGACTGCAGTTCATCCCGCGCCTCACGTCTTCAGGGACTCGCTCCGTGCACGCGAGCCACGCACGCCACCTTCTGGGCCGGGAACTACGTGGCTGGGAATAGGAGGGCACGTGTGATGCGGTTCTCGACCTCCTAGACTCAACAGTTCACCTTACTGTCAGTTCAATTTATTGCTGAGAATTCTATATTTGTTTTAGATTATCGACATATTTCTACGTGATTGTAGTAACTGTTGTGAGAAGCCTATATTATAAGAAATCATTGAATAAAGATAGCTTAAAAACTACATAAATATAGTAATTCAATGATTGTTCCAACTGAAACGGTGCTTCATGTGTTATAACGGCCACTGTTTTTAGATCAACTAAAAATACTGGACTAATTATGATGAACTAATGCTGGTCATAACCTCACTTTTTTTTAAATACGCGGGTAACTTATTATTTGGAAGGCCGTGAAATTGCAGTTTTGTCGTTTCCACACTTCATAGTCGAGATGGAGTCGACAATTGTTCGAAGGGTAGTAGGAGATATGAGGTAGAGTATAGGCTTCTGTCACGTAACAAATGACAAACAATAGTTACCATAGTAACACAGCGAACTGGTGAACTACCAGACATTCTGATTGGTCAATTCCAACTGGTGGACATTGTTGTCTGTATCTTGCAACAATGGGTGACGTCACTTGACACAAGCCTATAGGAAAGAAGGCGGGTGCATACTAGAGTCACACTTGGAAGCTTTCAGCTACAGCCTATGAATTTGATCGGATAATATTCTCTAGGAGAGCTAAATACTATGGCAATACGAGATAACTGATCATAACGGAGTTCAGGTCTCTTGGAACGCAAACATTGTGACTTATTTCCAGCCCACCTCGAGAACAGTGCTAGTATTTGGTCCTAACAACAATGGAAATACACAACTACTGGACATGTTGCTACGGTACGTGGCTCCACTAAAGTGAATAAAACCCAATCAAAAGCCTCAGTTTCTTGGTGCTAACCAGGCCTGGGACGTTATTTCAAATGGCAGTCGCGGTAAAGGGCAAGGACTTTGATTGGACGATGTTTACCAATTGAGCCAGAACTATACGACAACACAAGATAATAACGAAATCACAGTCTCTTAGACTGCTGAACTTGGCACATTTTGTAGCCCATCCTCATGAGTGATGCTAGAAATTTGGGGTTACAACAATGGAAATAAACAAATACTGGACATGTTGCCATAAAGTTGAAGCCGTTGTGAAGGACCAGGACCCTTACCTAATAATCCACTTCACATAACGTGCCAGGGCCAGCTAGCTCCAAGAGGCTGAGACTGGATGTCCATGACAGCGTGGTTCGCTGAGCAAATTCCCTGAGCAGTTTTTCAAGCCACCATGATGGAAAAACGACCAATCAGTGACTAAAGCGACGTGATTTCTGATTGTTGAGCTCGCCTTAATTCCACCGCCTCGCGAAAGCGAAACGCAAATCGCGTTCATGGAAGGATAGCTTCAAGCTGGCCTTCCATGAACGTCCGGCGGTTTCGCTAGGCGGAACGCGAAAAAGTTAGGCCCAGCTCGACATTACGATACCGCGCCGCTCTCGTCGCTGATTGGTCGTTTTTACAATATGGCGGCCGAAAAAACTGCAAAGCAAATTCGCTAAGCGAACTTTGTCGAATTCCGCGTTCATGGAAGGCCAGCTTTAAGCTTCCATGAACGCGATTTGCGTTTCGCTTCCGCAAGGCGGTGGAGTTGAGGCGAGCTCAACAATCAGAAATCACGCCGCTTTCGTCCCTGATTGGTCGTTTTTCCATCATGACGGCTCAAAAAACTGCGTAGCGAATTCGCTCAGCGAACAACGCTGTCATGGAAATCCAGCCTCAGACTTTGATTGTTTATTGATCACTAAAATGTTACCAACATTACAGCATATTGTAGTAACAAATTACAGATCTCTTGGGCTGAATAATTCACCAAATTTCGAAGTGCACCTTTAATCAGGGCTTAGATTGGTGTCGACAACAATGGGAATACATAGAGACTAGACATGTCATGACAGGTAGCTCTCCTATATAGTAAACATGAATTAATCAAGTCCTAGCCTCTTGGAGCTAGCTATAGAACTACCACGAAGTTAATCAGTCAAGGGTCCAGGACCCTTAACTGATAATCCACTTCAAATAACGTGCTAGTGCCAGCTAGCTCCAAGAGGCTTACACTTTGATTGGTTGATGTTTACTAGAGAAAGCTACCAACAATGACATTATATTATAATAACAAACGCACGGTCTCTTGGACTGAATAATTTCATCACATTTCGAAGCCACCTCACAAGCAAGACTAGTATTTTGAATGGAATACACAGAGACCAGACATGTTGCCATGACAGGTAGCTCTCCTAGTGAACATTGACCAACCAAAGTCCTAGCTTTTTAAAGCTAGTTAGCACTGGCACGAAATTTATCAGGTAAGGATCCAGAGCGCTACCAACTGATGAACTTCAAAAGGTCAAGCTTACCCAGATGAACACTCAACAATGCCGGTATCACCTCCACCTGTAGAGGGGTGGAAACGATGAGCCGTAACTCCGCGCTCGCTTCGCCGCCAGCATTCGACGCCGAGCATCTGTACATCCCTGTGTCTGCTGCCGTGACCGCCTCGATGACGAGCACCGGCCCGAGGATGCGGGTTCGAGGCCCGGGCTCCATCATCGACATCAGCTCGGACGTACTGGCCTGCAGGTCGTACCATCTGCACAGAGGAACAGAATAGATTCATTGAATATTCACGTGTAGTGTATTTTTAGATGATCAAACCGAAGACTTTTATTTCATATATCGAAGAGAATCGGTCTTTTTTGAAATTTTGTACCCGGCATACAGGTTAGGAAAAAAGACCAATCGTATCGAAACTTTGTCTGCATATTGGTGTTATACCAGAATATAGACTGGGATTGTGAGAAAAGAAATCATCCCCACAGTTTCCTCGGAAAAAAATCGGGAAGTTTGGGAAATCCCTATTCAATATACTAGGAAAACGCTATATACGCGTTGTTAGACGAGCGTGAAGTAACAGTATGTCGACTTCTTTGCCAAACTCTCGCCTAAATTCGCCTATTGGGTAACATTTCAGTTTTAAATGGGTAAAAACGGCTTCGAGTGGTACCAATTCAGCACATTTCATGTTTTTTCTTCAAAATAGCACACCCGATCAAGCTGATAATTTCTAGAAATGTGTATCAATATGTAATTCAACTCCACACAAAATTTAATTTTTTTTTTTAAATAAAAATTTTTCAATTTTTTATTCGCGGTGTTATTCTAATGGGTATTTTTGAAATTTCTAGAATTCATAAAAATAAAAGTTACCACCCGATAATACTACAAAACTATACAGATCTGGAAGCATCTGGGAGCATAGATGAGGAAGCATAATGAAAAAAAGTTTGAAGTTGATAGCTGTAGCCGTTTACCTGTGGAGAACCGACAAAAAACATAAGAACAAAAAAACAAAAAAACATAAAAACGAACACCAATTTTTTCCAGTGTGTAAAATTGAATCCTCGCTAAAGCTCGTCTAATAAGTATATATGATATATGAGGTATATGAGTGACTGTTGAGTTCCTGGTATAGATCTCTCTGCATGGATGGTTCAGTTCTCATGGTCCCTTGAAAAACGCTGGATAGAGGTTATCAATATCAATTCCCTTCAATAATCTTGCATTAGTTGACTCAAAATCTAGTTACTTGTCAGGAATAGAAACTCTCATTCTGAGATGGATGAACAGCCTTAAGGCTATTCATCTGATGTATTTGAAAAGTTTGTCTGAATTTTGAAATTATTAATAACGTGCATTTCGAAAGACAGCTCGCGACGGGATAACCAGGCTGGCTTGATGGCAGGAAAAACAAGTGACTATTATTCTGATTGGTCGAGGCTTAGCAAGATTGGTTTTGCTTTGGGTTTATCTTTGAACGAAATATCCGACCGTCCGAATGTCAGCTAGACCAAGGTAAGACATTTACTGAATCTTTTCTTTATCACTTGCTCATTTGTACTTCCAAATAACCTACCTTAAAGTGTGGTCGCTTTAGTGAACAATTCAATTTCACCAATAGTTTTCACGATACAGTTATTTCAGAACATGAAATCATCATATGCGTATTTGTAACTATTCAATTTAAATATTTAAAATCGTATATTCGTCAGGTTATTGGATGAGCGAAGCGAAGACTCAATTTCACCATACCCGAAAAAAGTTCAATTTTTTTTTGTTCGTGCTCCACAGTTCGAACGAAAATTTAAAATCTGTTGAAACTTGGCATACACATGTGTCCTTATCTGATTCGATACTGTATGGCTTTGATGCGCAATCGGTTGAACCACTTATGAGAAAACTCATTTGAAAGTTTTCAAAAATCCCATGAGAATAACCTTGAGGAAAAAATTCGTTACAAATATTTCATCCGAGAGAATTAAAATTTTCAGGGAATTACAATATAATGATGATACACATTTTTCCGAACTTTTACTCAAATCGGATAGGCCGTTTCTATGTAAAAAATATATAATGTAATTTTTGTGAATCATTCAAAGCTATTAAGATACCAATTGAATCCAAGCAACAGGTATCACCACTATGATTCTGAACGATTAAAACAAAGCCTTCCTCATCATCATGAAAATGAATGGAGAAAAATAAGATGGCAGTGACGAAATGGTTTGGATCTCAAGGTGTATATATATATATATATATATATATATATATATATATATATATATATATATATATATATATTCATATATATATATATATATATATATATATATATATATATATATATATATAAAAATACATATATGTATATATATATATATATATATATATATATATATATATATATATATATATATATATATATATATATATATATATATATATATATATATATATGTAAAATAACCAATCCGAAGATAAGTTGATATGTTCCAGCTCATCCATCAAGTATCAACGCGGCAACACATAACGCGTTTGTCTAGTTAGTAGATACATCTTAGTCCCTAGTTACCATCGTGAGAGTAGTCTTAACTGGAAGATAAAGCCTGTCATCACCAGTGTGACCAATGCTATTTGGTCACAATGAGTCTCAGAATAAGGCCAACTGAATTTGGTAATAACGGTCCTTCTGAATTGAGTCCTTACTTTCTGAAAATATGGGATAATAAAATAAAATCTTCCACCTGTGCAGCGCGTGCAAGAAACATTCAGCAAGCAAACACACGAAACAGAGAGAGAAGAATCGCTTGGAAAATAACAATATCAACATTTGCATACGTAATGTTCTCAGAAGAAACAGCTCAGAGTGGTCAGGCGCTCGAGGCGAACTCACACGATCGCATAATTAATCAAGCGCCGAGTTCACAACGTGTGTTTGATCAGAATTCTTAATTGGCGTTATCCTGGATTTTTATTCGGTGATACAATTACACGGTAATCAGTTGTGTATTACTATAAAACTACGAGAGGGCATCGTGGAAGCTGGCATTCCCGGTCTTCTAATGTTAAAGCTGTCAGACAAACAATACGAAAACAATTGTTTGCGTGGCCTATCGCGTTACTGGCTCGATATTTGTATTCTAGCAATATTATTTGAATTTAAAATATATAATTCGAGTCTGTTGTGTCATTAGAAAACAAAAATTCGTGAGGGGGAAAAACATTATCCTGTAAATTGCTGTGAGAAATGAAAAGACAATTTGATACTGTGGAAAGTACGGTCGTCAGAGTTCGTATAGTGAAGGCACTGCCTTAGCATATATATGCGCAGCCTCATTCACAACTCATTCACTACGTCACATTTTCAATGTATAAATGACATATAAACGTTCTCACTAACTTTCCGGATGAGCATATTGTAGTGAAACTGCTTCACACCACTCAGAGAGGTATCTTCTGAAATACCGTCCATCTGTAACGAACACTCACAACATGTTAGGTGTTATTTGCTTGTAACGGTACGCTGTGAAGTGAACAAATCGAGTGTTACTGTTACATACAAGTGATCTTTCCATCTTTGTTGTCATGAAATCAGACTCATCAGCATCCTCGATTCTACTTTACGATAATATTACTATCATTATGACGGTGGTTTTTCTTATAATTGATCATTTGTTGCTTTTATTATACTTTGTTCAAGTGACAACCGTACTGTCGGCGAGATTTACAATAAAACATATACATATATATATATATATATATATATATATATATATATATATATATATATATATATATATATATATATAGGCCCATAAATATATATATATATATATATATTCATATATATATATATATATATATATATATATATATATATAGGCCTATATATATATATATATATATTCATATAAATATAAATATATATATATATATATATATATATATATATATATATATATATATATATGTACACATATATATATATATATATATATATATATATATATATATATATATATATATATATATATATATATAAATATATATATATATATATATATATATATATGAATATATATATATATATATATATATATATATATATATATATATATATATATATATATATATATATATATATATATATATGTGTACATATATATATATATATATATATATATATATATAAATATATATATAGGCCTATATATATATATATTCATATAAATGTAAATATATATATATACACGTTCCTATTTTTCTGTCTTCCATGGCTCAAGTTCTGAGATTATTCATCTATATAAAATCACCCTGGATGACGGAAACTGTTTCCCCATGGAGACTGTGTACGCCTTAATATTCAAGTTAATCGAAGTGAATAGCTGTCTAAATGCGTCCAAGTTGCTGATTTCATATAACAATGTCATATTCTCCCATTCTAATGGAAAAATATTCGCAATGGTAATTTCAATCAATATTCAAATGAATGAATACATATTCAATTTCCACGAATAATTGATAATATCTTGTATGAATTTATGACTAATCAAGTGAGTGTATTTGAGAATTGATTATACTGTCGCTCAGAGGTATAGTGCATTACGCGAAACCAGATTAGTTGTCAATTATTGCATGGACTGTAATTGAGTATCAGTGTGATCTACATAACGAGATAAATTGAATCGGATAAAATTAGAATCGATTGATTCTATAATTGTTACTCATCGATAATAGATCTTACAGGGCGATGAGATGGGAATGAAGTATCTGAAGAACCTGATATGTTTATGTGTAAACTGAAATCCTTTAATTTATTTCGTTTAGGTAGGAGGTGAATGGAGCTGTGCTCCTTCGGATATCATACTCTTCGGTTCCTGGAAACTTCATCCTGATACATTTGCTTAAGCATTGGCCAATTGTGAAACTTACGAAAATGTAAATTATAATTTCACTGTCAAGTTTGGATTACTAGTCAAACGCGAAATATGCGTTGTAAGATGAGTGAGAGATCTGAATAAGGTATAAAAGTCCTTGAAGTAGTTCTACCCTTGCTACTTTATCGACTCTGGTATTCTACACACCTTGGCATCTGAATAAGCTATGAAAGTCGTTAAAGTAGTTCTACTCTTGCCACTATATTGACTCTGGTATTCTACATACCTTGACGCATGTAAAGAATACTTCATTGTTGGTCAACTTTTGAATCTAGAAAGCAGTGAATCTCGACAACTTATTCTGTCACAATTTTTATGATATAATTTATGAATATTATCGGTTATTTTTTTCTTCTTCAAAACGGCTGATCAGAATTGCTCACAAAATCGTAATAATGTGTAAAATCCATGTATACACATTTAGAGAAGATTTCATCCCATTTGGAGAGATTTTATTTTTCAACATTTCCGCCAGCCAAATCTTATGGGGTTTATAGCAACTTTGAGATGATTTTTCTCAAAATCGGTCCGATCGATTCATTCCAAAAACTATACAGTTCTAAGTTGGGTGAGTTTGCGTGTAAAAAAGAAGTTTCATGTTGATCAGTCAACCCTTGCGACCTGTGGAGTGCTTAAAAAAAAAAAAACACAGACAAAGCCCTATAAGAGTGTGATGGAGACTTCGCTACGCTCATCAACAACGATCGTAACCATGGATGGGCAACAGCGTTTCAGAGCTCTGAATTCAGCTATACACCAAGAACAAGCAATGTGCTGTTACAGCGGTACACATTGAATTAATACCGAGACGCGTGGCCGAGTGGTAACACAATGAACCGTCACTCGGGAGACCGGGGTTCGATTCCCGCCATGGTCGACCATATTGACAGGGATTTTTCGTGGTTTTCTCTTTCGTTCAGCTCAATACTGGGATGGTTCCTCAACAACAGGCCACGACCGACTCCTTCCCACCTTCCAAAACATCTATAAAATAGCCTTTCATCTCATCATCCCATCGTCACATTCACCATCCACCGACGCCAATAGAACGTAGCCATATCAGTATAGTGCGTCGTTAAAACCCAGTATAGGCCCATATATATATATATATATATATATATATATATATATATATATATATATATATATATATATATATATATATATATATACATATGTATATATATATATATATATATATATATATATATATATATATATATATATATATATATATATATATATATATATATATATATATATATATAATGGAATTCATCAATTATATCACGATCTATTGGCGTCGGTGAGAAATCACAATATAGTTATTTCTATATTGCACTAAGTGTCTAACGTTGTTCCAATTGAATACTTTAGAGGCCCGGGTATAACCCCACATTCAGAAATACAAAATACGTGTTTATATGATTGCTTTGAGGAGCATCTCCTCTGTCTACAAGCAAGGCTTCTTAGTGTGGTTGTTGTTTTTGATATTTTTCATGGAGAAAATACTTGTTTTCTACACAAGAGGCCACAAATTCAGATGTCTAATGTTTTTCTCCTGCTGGGACTTGTTTGTTTTGTCATCATAGTTCAATATTGAAGTTTCAAATGATTATTTATACTTTTCTCTGAATTGACACGTCCGTTTGATTTGTATTTAACATGTATGTTCCACAGATGAGCCTCTGGCTTTGTGGGAATTATTTATGGTGTCAATTATGAACATTGTATACTCTAAATGAAACATCTAGAGACAAAATATATCTGATTCAGGCTTCAATCACCTCGCATGACTGAAAGATACAACATATTTCCCAGCTCTGGAGTGACTTTGGCATTAGGAATAAGCTTGAGTTACGTTCAACTTCAATTCCAGATCAGCAACACCGTTTCCTATAGCTGTGAAATCAGCCAATACGTGTGCAGTTAGCGTGGTACAAATAACAACGGTTCAACACATATTGCACTACGCATTTGAAGGTATATATATCCCCCGTATAACCTAGCTGTTGGTGGGGTCGTAGAGAAAATCAATAATCATTAATATTCATATAGATGAAATGATACAAAGGAACATTTTCTTTCATAAAAAGATTGAAGCAAACATACATGTTCACAACATTTTCTTTCATAAAAAGAGTGAAGCAAACATACGTGTTGACGACATTTCTTTCGAGGAGCATTCCTTTGGTCTACAATGGAGGCTTCTTTATAGAACATATTATATTGCTTGTGTGAAGCAGTGTAGGGACTCAATCAACGTCGAGGATCGTGATAAAATAGTTCATATTGTAATTCAAGCTTGATTTTCAGTACACACATGAAATATTCATCAATTCACCCTCATGTTTGTTCGCTCTGGAACTGTCTGCTTCGGAATTAGCATGAATTGAATATCTACTAGGAAAACGCCATATACGCGTTGTTTGACGAGCAAATAGTAATAGCGTGTCAACTTTTTTGCCAAACTTTTGCCTACATTCGCCAATTGGGTAACATTTTAGTTATAAATGGGTAAAAACTGCTTTGAGTGGTACCAATTTAGCACATTTCATGTTTTTTCTTCAAAATGGCTGACTCGATCAAGCTGAGAATTTCCAAAAATGTGTATCAAAATGTTATTCAACTTCACACAAAATTTCAATTTTTTTGAAAATAAAATTTTTAAATATTTTTTCCGTCGTGTTATTCAAATGGGTATTTTTGAAATTTCCAAAATTCATAAAAATAAAAGTTACCACCCGATAATGCCAAAAAACTATAAAGATCTAAGTTAGATGAGGAACCATGACGAAAAAAAGTTTGAAGTTGATAGCTGTAGCCGTTTGACCTGTGGAGAACCAAAAAAAAAAAAAAAAAAAAAACAACATAAAAACGAACACCAATTTTTTTCAGTATGTCAAATTGAATCCTCGCTAAAGCTCGTCTAATAATTCACTCTCCTATATTCCTTTCTTAGGCCCCATAGTATTTATATTATCATTCACCACTGTTAGTCGTTTTATGGATTTAAAGTCATAATTTAGAATTTCAACAAGGCAAGCGATTTTTATCACCTCTTAAATGATCATTGGTCCATTGCGAAACATCAAAGATACTTTGAATTCTGATATCTACTCTCTTAGCAATGAGGAAAATAAATGAATAAAAAAAAAATAGAAACGCATTTCGAGAAAGTAATATCTCAATTTTTCAGTGAGACACTCATATTTCATAAATAATAATTCACTTTTTCATATTTTTTTTTTTATATAGGTAGAATGTATATCATTATTTAGTGGTCGACTTCTAGATTCCAAGCCATAATTTAAACCTTTGAGAAAGCGAACGTAAAACCATATTATATTTACAGCTTTGGCTATGCTATATATTCCCAGCGCGTATCGCATCTAGAAAGCTCACAAGTCCTTACGAACGGTTGCATTATTTCCCATGAACGCCTCCGAAAACACTTACATTTTTTTATTACTCGGAAGAAGACGTAGAGGAGTAGGAGCGAGCTTTGGATAAGATATTATTCCGTATTACATTTAAAATTCGGGTTACTATAAAGTTTATAATCCTCGTCTTCATATATACGCTTGCACGCAACAACTTTTTAAATTGAAACATAATCTGAACCTATATGTAGGGTCTAGTTTATGAGATGTGATGAAAGTAATGTGAAATTTTATTCCACTGAAATGAGTATGAATTTTTTATTTTTATTATCAAGCCATAGGTTAAGTTGTTTATTAAACTCTGGTTGTAGAAAGTACTGTCTGTAGCTTACCATGGGAATAACACATTTTGAAAATGTGGACATAATTTCACAAGATTTATATATTCTCACGATTTCGGAGACTTTGAATTGAGAATCGAATATGAGAACCACAATTGATACCAAGATATGTGCAACACAATGGAATAGGTACCGATTTACCGAGGAGTAAACAACTAGTAAATTTGTGTAGACCTGATTTCAGGTTTCAAGGAGATTTCAGGAAGATTTCATGTCAAGTGTATAGCAGATTTCAGGAGTTGTTAAACCCTCGCAATTTACTATACCAATTTGTGAAATAGAGTAACTGAGTAGCTATTTCGTATTATATAGCTTGATATCATAATTATTTAAAACTAGGCAAACGCGTTATGAGCTGCCGCGTTGATGGATGAGCTGGAACATATCAACTTATATCTCTGGATTGGTTATTATATATATATATACACCTTGAGATCCAAACGATTATGTCACTGCCATCTTATTTTTCATCATTGATTTCTATGATAATAAAGAAGGCTTTCTTTTGATCATTTACAGCTAAGAGGTGACACCTGTGGCTTGGATTTAATTGGTATCTTAATAGCTTTGAGTGATTTAAAAAAATTACATCATATATTATTTTACATCAAAACGACTGATCCGATTTAAGTGAAAGTTCGGAATAATGTGAATCATCATTATAAAAAAAATTCTCTGAGAATTTGAAATGTCTCGGATGAAAATTATTTCACGAATATTTTCCTCTGGGTTATTCTAGCGGGATTTTTGAAAACTTTGAAATGAGTTTTCTCAGAAGTGGTTCAACCTATTGCGCCTCAAAACTATACAGTATCGAATTGGATAATGACACCTGTGTATGCCAAGTTTCAACTGATTTTGAATTTTCGTTTGACCTGTGAAGCGCGAAAAAAAAATTAAAAAAAAATTAACTTTTTTTCGGGTATGGTGAAATTGAGTCTTCGCTTGGCTCATCCAAAAATATGTTTGATCTTACACAATTAGTTCAAACGTCAATCCTGTTGTGTACTACCAGATTAACCGACTTATCCAATCAGCATGGTTCAGATATATGATATTCTACCGAGATTCGTTCCATTCACTGTCACAGCAGTTCACTGTCACAGCAGTTCACTGTCACAGCAGTTCACTGTCACAGCAGTTCACTGTCACAGCAGTTCACTGTCACAGCAGTTCACTGTCACAGCAGTTCACTGTCACAGCAGTTCACTGTCACAGCAGTTCACTGTCACAGCAGTTCACTGTCACAGCAGTTCACTGTCACAGCAGTTCACTGTCACAGCAGTTCACTGTCACAGCAGTTCACTGTCACAGCAGTTCACTGTCACAGCAGTTCACTGTCACAGCAGTTCACTGTCACAGCAGTTCACTGTCACAGCAGTTCACTGTCACAGCAGTTCACTGTCACAGCAGTTCACTGTCACAGCAGTTCACTGTCACAGCAGTTCACTGTCACAGCAGTTCACTGTCACAGCAGTTCACTGTCACAGCAGTTCACTGTCACAGCAGTTCACTGTCACAGCAGTTCACTGTCACAGCAGTTCACTGTCACAGCGGTTCACTGTCATAGCAGTTCACTGTCACAGCAGTTCACTGTCACAGCAGTTCACTGTCACAGCAGTTCACTGTCACAGCAGTTCACTGTCACAGCAGTTCACTGTCATAGCAGTTCACTGTCACAGCAGTTCACTGTCATAGCAGTTCACTGTCACAGCAGTTCACTGATAGAAATCCTCTCAGAATATCCACCGCGTCCGAACACATTCTACGCACATTGTATGTAAAGGATATTCACACAAGGAATTATTGATACCAAAACAACACATTTCAGATCATTTCAGGAGTTTCAAGCTTAATTATTATATCATGCAATTTCAAAAGCTACAACGAACTGAGAACACGCTCAGAAATAACGTACTTCTTTATATCATTCGATATTAGTTTTATTGGAGAGTTACAAAGAAATCATCTCCCATTTTATGTGATGATGTGATTCATCGTTCCATTTTATTACAGTATAATATATTATACCGAGTCTGTGATCATTAACAACCGTTTCAACTCTCAAGACGGACATTTATGGACTTTCAAAATGATTGCTAAATTGCACGATTAATTAGGGAAGTAGCTTGCGAGCATTAGTCGTGTACACGACAGCGGGGGGGGGGGGGGGGGGGAGGGGGGGGAGGGGGGGGAGATTAAGAGCCGGTAAACCCGCCATGCTAATCTGTCGATATAACAGTACATCACGTGATCCCACGTCGCGACGTCTCGACGGTGGCCTTGGCACGCATGCGCTGTCAAGAAGAACAAACTGCAAGACTTGTAGACTTGTGCAGCAATTATCTACTCGACTTTCGGACGTGATAAATGATGAGCCTTTGATATACTTGTATACAGTACCGTAGCTTGCAGCTTAGGGGGGGGGGGGGGGGGGCAACCATTTTTTGGGACGCCAAAATATGTTGGTACGATGGAAGGGGAAAAGGAGAGGATGCCATGTTATTTTGGATTCCTGATTTTTTTTTACATTGGGTTATCGACGCACTATAATGATAACTATTAACTATGATATGATTACGATCACTATTATGATTGGCGTCGGATGAAAGATCAATGGGATGATGAGATGATGAGACGAAGGTTTCTTGGGTGATGGGAAGGATAGCGAGAAGGAAGCGGTCGTGGCCGGTTGTAGGAACAATCCTCAGCATTAGCCCAGACTTCAGAGGGAAACCACAAAAAAAAAATCCTGCAAAGATGAACGGTGACGGGGATCGAACTAGGACTGATACACCTCCTCACCTCCCGGATCGCATGAAGCGAGCGCGTTAACCACTGCGCTGAATGTGCCGGTTTTCGGATTTCTTTTCTCGGTGTTCTTACGTTCTTGGATGACTGTAGGCCTAATATATGGAACCGTGATGATAATTACAGAAAAACGAATGATCCCCTGCGGAGAAACGACTGGCATTCAGGACCCTTACCTGATAAATGTCGTGCTAGTGCTAGCTAGCTCCAAGAGGCCAAGACTTTGATTGGTCAATATCTCCCAGAGGAGCTATACCTGACATGGCAACGTGTCTGGTCTCTGTGTACTTCCATTGTTGTTAGCACAAAGTCCTAGTACTGCTTATGAGGTGAGCTACGGAATGTGATGAATTATTCAGTCCAAGAGACCGTGAATTTGTTCCCATAATATATTGTCATTGTTGGTTGCTTTTTTAGTAAGCATTAACCAATGGGTGTCCAGAAGAATAGCGACGGTACAAAAGTCGAGCCATAGAAGGAGGGTGCGTGTGAGAGCCCACACCAGAGCCATCTAGCCCCGCAGGAAAGTTTAGAAGAATCTATATTTTTTCTACACATTTTGATAGCTTTAGAAAACTTCGTTCATTTTGTGTTTTGAGATACTATTGCACTAGCTGTTTTATATAGTTGAGCGTGAACTCTTTAAAACTCTTTTTTTGTTTTTAAAAAATCATTTAATCACATCAGATCTTTGACCTTCCACCCAGCCACGCAGGAAATTTTTCCCAAATTCCTATTCTTACAGAATATTTTACTAGTTTAGGAAGACTAATTCCTGTAATTCTCAATTTCAATTGCTCTCAGTCATGCAGATAATGTGCACTGTCAGAGTGCGAAGTGCATTGTTTGCATTTTCATTTTCATTCAGCTTATGAATAAGGCGCCTCTGTCCATGAACAAGAAGGCGTAATAGGGCGCTGATATTGAGATCCGTGGGAGAGGGGAAGGGGGGGGGGGGGGCGCTGGTAACAATGAGGCTCGTGGTCATCTGCACTCCCCTAGCCACGCCAATGCTACCATCTAGAGAGCCATATAAAAAATAGTAACATTATATTTGTTACATCATTATGTGTAATTAGGAAAATAATTTTACTTCTCTTTCAATTTTCGAAGTTATTATCATACTTATTATATTATTTCAATAATCTCCGGACCAATTTGTATGTAACGGTACGCTGTGAGGTGAAAATCTATGACAAAAATATTGTCTGTTTTTCTCAGGCCTACATACAACTCATATTCACACTTTTGTCGTCACAAATTTTGACTCATTAGCATTCTCAATTAATATTGTTTACATCATCTAGTATTCTGAATTTCATGAAAAATACGCTTTCGGAGAGTATAACTATGACATCCCACATATCTCGATATTGGATCGTATCAAAGAAGTTGAATTATAGTATATATATAAATGAACTAGAAAAAATGAATGAAAAAGAATGAAAAAAAAAAAAAAAAAAAAATATATATATATATATATATATATATATATATATATATATATATATATTTATATATATTTATACATATATGAAACATCGTACATATAGGCCTATATATACAAATATA
>OZ023334.1:37773862-37778307 GCA_964007535.1 Brachyptera risi | reverse complement strand
TATTCAGTGAAAATATGTATGATAGGTCATTTCGTATTCAGTCAAAATATGTAGGATAGGTCATTCCATATTCAGTGAAAATATGTATGATAGGTCATTTCATATTCAGTGGAAATATGTATGACATGTCATTTCATATTCAGTGAAAATATGTATGATGGGTCATTTCATATCCAGTGAAAATATGTATGATGGATCATTTCATGTTCAGTGAAAATATGTATGATAGGTCATTTCATATTCAGTGGAAATATGTATGACATGTAATTTTATATTCAGTGAAAATATGTATTACATGTCATTCCATATTCAGTGAAAATATGTATGATGGGTCATTTCATATCCAGTGAAAATATGTATGATGGGTCATTTCATATCCAGTGAAAATATGTATGATAGGTCATTTAATATTCAGTGGAAATATCTATGATGGGTCATCTCATTTTCAGTGAAAATTTGGAATCTTCCGAACAATTTCCGTTTCCAAAGTATTCACTCAGCAGGTCATTCTGATGAGGATTTTCCCAACTTCCCCAAGTTTTTTCCGGAAAACTCTCAGACTTATTTCTTTCTTCAACAATCCCAATCCATTCTGGTATAACACCAATATTCAAAAAAAGTTCCCAGTCGATTTTCGTTGAATCACGAACTATGTAAAATCACGAAATTTCAAAACAGAAAACAAATATAAAAACGAAGCCCAGTGTTTCCGTATTTACAATGGAAATTTTCGCTACGCTCATCTGATTAGGTTGTCATAATTGAAAACCGTTTCATTAACCATCTGCATTCATTTGATTCACTTTCATCTTTGGCGAAAATGTATCGTCACAGATAGCGCATTCGTGGTGTCAAAGTTCTTTGTTTTCATTCACCATGAATAAAAACGGGTGGTATTAGTTTTTGGTATTAGTTTTATGTAGGACTGTTATTATACCTCATCCAGATATCTCGCTCATCTTACAACGCATATTTCGCGTTTGCCCAGTCTACTTCCACAGTTCTGAGTGCATTGGAAATGTATGTATTTTTCCCGTATTCGAATTTTGTCAAGTTATACCTCCAAAAGACATCACAAAAACTGTTGAGCTGAATCCACCTTCATGCACTCTTAATTATAACATCAATTTAGAAGCGTTTCACAAGAATCATCTTACTTTCTTCTCCCAAGAAACTTTCATAAAACCAAGATTTTATCCTTGCTCTGTTCCGGAGCAGTTGAATGTTTTTTGATTACAAACAATTAATTTAAATATCATTCCGTTTTTAAGCCCATTAAACAGCATTCAAAGCTCACGATATTAAAACATTATTGCAGTATATTTTATATTTCAGTATTCATAAAAATCTTGTACATTCTATTCAAATGTATTCATTCCATGCACAACATCCATGGTTTCAAAAATAAATATCGTAAACTTGTCCTCTTCATGAATATATTACCGTTTTCTCCTAATATTGATGGAAGAGAGGCTTGCGAAATTGTTCGTCCATCTTTCTTGATAGTAATTGGTTTGGCGGTGGCCCAAGCATGGTCATTAAGGGCTGTGTGTTGATGGGGGTGGAGGGTGTAGTCTAGTGCGGTGATGGGTAGTTGGGAAAGAGCGGGTGGGGGGGGGGGGGGGGGGGGGGCTGACGATTGAAGATAATGAGGGTGGAGGTGCCGAACGACAATTACCAAACAGAACGACCGGACGTGACCGTATCATTAACAAACGAAAACATCGTGTAGCAACATGCTCGATAGTATTTACAAGTGTCAGTATTATGATATTATATGAACTTGAGAGAGGCGTGCTACGTGATTGAATGAGCGAATCAAGTGGGCGGTCGAATCATGAGATGAGCGTGTGCGAAGACTTCCATTTCTCTCTTATGAAGCATTGTCTGTGTGTTTTTCTGTTTGTTTTTAAGTACTGCACAGGTCGCATGGTTTCGACTGATCTTTATGAAAATTTTCAAAATTATCACGAAATTATCCAACTTCTAACCATATAGTTTTAGGTTAAATCGGTTGGACAAGTTGTAAGAAATAAGATCACAAAACTTCTGAAAACCCCATAAGATTAGGCTGAGCAAGAAAATTTTAAAAATAAAATCTTTCAATTTTCTTTCCTCCGAATGTGTTCACATGAATGATACAAATTATTGGATGAGCAAAGGTGAAGTCTCCATCCCACTCTTATGGAGCTTTGTCCTTGTGTTTTTTTCATTATTATTTTCTCGTTAGTTTGTAAGCATTGCACAGGTTGCATGGTTCAACTGGTCAACATGATTTTTTTTTGTATGGTCACAATTTTACAACTTCGAACTATGAAGGTTTCGGACTGAATCGGTTTGACCGATTTTGAGAAATATCATGTCGAAATTTAAGAAATCTCATAAGATTAGGCTGAGCAAGAAAATGTAAAAAATAAAATCTCTCCAAATGAAATAAAATTCACTGTTAATATGCATACATAAATGACACAAATTATCACCATTTCGTAAGCAATTTTGATCAGCCGTTTTGAAGAAACAAATTAAATTAGCTGTTTTCTATATATTATAGGAGTGAAAGTAGAATTAAGTTGCCGAAATTCACTGCTTTCTAGATTTAAGAGTTGACCAACAATAAAGTATTTTCATGTGCGTCAAGGTGTGTAGAATACCAGAGTCAATGAAGTGACAAGGGTAGAACTACTTTAACGCCTTTCTAGCTCATTCAGATAGCAAGGTGTGTATAACACCAGAACCGATAAAGTAGCAAGGGTAGAACTACTTCAAGGACTTTTATACCTTATTCAGATATCAAGGTGTGTAGAATACCAGAGCCGATAAAGTAGCAAGAGTAGAACTACTTCAACGTCTTTTATACCTTATTCAGATATCTCGCTCATCTTACAACGCATATTTCGCGTTTGACTGATTAGATGAGCGTAGCAAAGTCTCCATTCCACTCTTATAGGGTTTCGTCTGTGTTTTTTTTTTCGTTTGTCTGTAAGCACTCCACAGGTCGCAGGGGTTGACTGATTAAGATGACTTTTTTTTTGTACCTGAAAACTCTTCCAACTGATAACTGTATAGTTTTCGGGATGAATCGGTTGGACCAATTTTGAGAGATATCATCTCAAAGTATCTGAAAACCACATGAGATTTACCCGGGCGAAAAATGTTGAAAAGTGAAATCTCTCCAGATGGAATGAAATTCTCTCTGTATGTGTATAAATGGATTTTACACATTATCATCATTTTGAGTGCAGTTCTAACAAGCCGTTCTGAAGAAAAAAAAACTAATTTCCATTCGACAAATAGATGGAAAATTATTGCAGAACCATTGCTGTGTTTCACTGCTTTCTGGATTCGATATTCACCGAATTTTCTATAGGATTCAAGGTGTGTAGAGTTTTCAATTATACCGAAGTCGATTAAGTGGCACAGATAAAACTACTTCGCGATGAGATACCTTATTCATTTCTCACTCATCTTACAACGCATATGTTGCGTTTGCCTGGTTGTGATATGAACGAGCAATTCCAGCCGACAGTTAGCTCACTCAGTGGAAGCACCGCTCCGGAATCTGAGGCAGAACGGGCGCGGGTTCGAGTCTCGGTGTACATACAGAGTATTGTGAACGTTTTTATCCACATAGCAAACGTTGCACACCACCTAATACCTCTAATATTTCCCTCCCCTCCCTCACCTTGGAATATCATCACTCCATAGTATGGCCGGTGAAGAAGTGGAATCGGCTCCATAAAAAAATATATGAGCCCATATGGAAAAAACATCGGAATATATTAAATCAAGAGGGAATGTTGTAATTTGTATGTATTTGTATCGGCCAACATATCCAAGTTGCTGATGTCCATGAACTTTTGACCCTCAAGCATTATCAACTGTTATTCGTGACGTCATCAGGCGTAGCTTATAGTCCACTCATCAACAGACTGTATGCTATGTGAATTATCCAAGTTGAGATTGCGAATGGAATACTTCAAATACTACATTGTTAGACATATTCTCGTCGACTTCTCGTCATATTGAAAATTAGGAGAATGGAAATTCAAATTCAGCGCGAGTTAACATGACAGGAAAAAGTTCTATAAGCAACATGATTTATTAAATTCCAAGTCAAATTATTCAGAAAATCAAGGAGACACATAAAAATAATCATTTTGATACTTAAAAAGATGACCAATCCAATTCTGATGGATGAAGTAGAACGCTGAACAATTATTCTTTCTATACCATTTTTTATGACATCTTGTTTTGTCTACTCCGAAATATATTCTGTAAGAAATCCATTGAAATAAATTCGTCGAATGTTCTGCTTGAACGTGTCAGCCCGGTGATAGGTGACGGATAACGACGTCGCAGGTTTTGTCGTCGGCGTCGCTCCTAAACACGACGCTTGGCGACACGGATGTTAGCGCAGCGTGACGGCTAAGCCAAGCGGAGCGTGA
>OZ023334.1:37741362-37763862 GCA_964007535.1 Brachyptera risi | reverse complement strand
ATTTGTCAACCCAATCTACATCTACAGACCTTGGATCACTCCAAACGTTCAAAAACCTTACGAGAATCAGTTATGTCACGGCCTTCTTCTTCATTCATTTCAATCGTTTTGAATTAATTAGTGACACTTGTTGCTATAGATTTAATTGGTTCCCGTAATAGCCTAAATTGATGGGAAAATGCTTTATAAATGCGTTTTCTTCGTTATTTCTCATCCGATTGATGCGAAAAATCTCTCAAAATGTGCTTAATAGTTTCCTTTATATTCGGCGAAAATTTGAGAGGTCTTGAAAAATTTTGATTTTTCAAGTATTTTCCTCCGGGTTATTCTAATGGGGATTTTTGAAATTTCTAAAATTCATAAAAAAAAGTTACCACCCGATAATGCCACAAAACTATACAGATCTAAGTTAGATGAGGAACCATGACGAAAAAAAGTTTGAAGTTGATAGCTGTAGCCGGTTTACCTGTGGAGAACCGACAAAAAAACAGAAAAAAAACAGAAAAAAAACAGAAAAACGAACACCAATTTTTTTCAGTATGTCAAATTGAATCCTCGCTAAAGCTCGTCTAAATAGCGTTGGCATTGGAACCCTAGCCTTCCAAGTCTAGCATTGCAAGACTCGTGTGAACAGATTGTTCGATGTTATCTACTAGATAACTAATTAGTTCTAATGACCTTGACAATACTAGAGAGGCTAGATACTGGAGAATCTAGCCTCTCTAGATAATTAGATGAGCGTAGCGAAGTCTCCATCCCACTCTTATGGGGCTTTGTCTGTGTGTTTTTTCGTATGTTTTTTTGTTTGTTTGTTTGTTTGTAAGCACTGCACAGGTCGCATGGTTTGACTGATCAGCCTAAAACTTTTTTCTACGGGCCAACTTTTACAACTTAGAACTGTATAGTTTTTGGAATGAATCGTTTCGACGGTTTCTGAGATATACTAGCCAAACGCAACATATGCGTTGTAAGATGAGCGAGATATCCGAATAAGGTATAAGAGTCGTTGAAGTAGTTCTACCCTTGCTACTTTATAGACTCTGGTATTCTACACACCTTGATATCTGATAAGGTACATAAGTCGTTATCTTTCTTCATTATCGACTCTGGTATTCCACACACCTTGATATCTGATAAGGTACCTAAGTCGTTAAAGTAGTTCTACCCTTTCTACATTATCGACTCTGGTATTCTAAACACCTTGACGCATATAAAAATACTTCATTGTTGGGCAAATATTGAATCTAGAATGCAGTGACTCTCTGCAACCTAATTCTGTCATTACTTTTATGACATATTTTATTAATGTAACCAGCTATTTTAATTTTGTTTCTTCAAAACGGCTGATCAGAATTGCATGAAAAATGGCGATAATGTGTGAAACCTGTGTATGCGCATTCAGAGAAAATTTCATCTCATTTGAAGAGATTTTATTTTTCAACATTTTCCACCCAGCCAAATCTTATGTGGTTTTTAGAAAATTTGAGATCAAATTTCTCAAAATCGGTTGAACCAATTCATCCCAAAAACTATGCAATTCTGAGTTGGATAAGACTTGGTGCACAAAAAAGTTTCATGTTGATCAGTGAACCCCTGCGACCTGTGGAGTGCTTACAAAAAAACACAGACAAAACCCTATACGAGTGGGATGGAGACTTCGCTACGCTCATCTTATCATGTCAACATTTTTAAAAACCTCATGAGATTAGGCTTATCAGGATTATTTCAAGAAAATTTGAAAATTAAAATCTCTCCAAATGAGATAAAATTCTCTGTAAATGTGTAAACATGAATGATACACCCATTCACCATTTTGTGTGCGATTTGAACCAGCCGTATCAAATAAATAAAATGAATTGACTGTCTTTATTCATCAAATATATCATGCAAATTATAACAGAGTCAATTTGCCGAGATTCACTGCCTTCTAGATTCAATATTTTTCCAACAATTATGTATTTTTAAATGCGTCAAGGTGTGTATAATACCAGAGTCGATAAAGTAGCAAGGGTATAACTACTTCAACGACTTATGTACCTTATTCAGATATCAAGGTGTTTAGAATACCAGAGTCGATAAAGTAGCAAGGGTAGAACTACTTCAAGGACTTTTATACCTTATTCGGATATCTCGCTCATCTTACAACGCATATTTCGCGTTTGACTAGTAATAGAGTCTCGGTCTCTTACAAGGCAGAAAATGAACTATTTTCAGCTCACCTGAAGAGAGCTGTCCTTGATTTTGTGAAAGAACAATATGGGAAATCTCGAATACTGGACATGTTGTCATTGTATTCCGCTCTGGTAGTGAGTTGAATCTGATCAAAATACTCAGTCTCGTGGAGCTAGCTGGACCAGCAGTGGGATTCTCTATATTATCGATCGAGATCGAGTAATTCTCGTCGACAACTAGCTTTTCAGTCGATATCTTTGCCTGGCGTGATCTCCATGGCAACTTGACGATCTCGATCGTCAGAACTTCTCGACTCGACAAGAACCTGTCGTTAACTTTTCTCGACGTCGGGAACTGTCACGTTTGTTCAGATAAAAATGGCGGCGATCTTTTTGTTTTAAAATATTTCAGATAGAAAATAACTGTCATTCCATCGTTATCAATACCGATTTCATGTTTTGAATACCGTATTCCACGCCAACACTCATTCCAAACTCTCTTTTCAATCCATGTAAATATAATCCAGATTGTATCATCAATTTGACAGCTAAAATATAAAGTTATGTTTTTATTGATATGCCTTGGTGTAGTACACAGCCCGACATGTCGCGCCGGCGCACTGGCGATTCTAGTATAAGAGTTGGATAGCAAAGGCCTCCTATTGGCCAATAATTGACATCAGATGACGTATAGTGACGTATTTGTCGATTCAAAACTTATCGATACTCGCTAGCGATCGAGATCGTGTGCGCGTAGAGAATAGACTGTTGACCTTGAGTTAGTTCTCGATCGGGATCGCTATCGACCGGATGTCAATGAAGTTGGAGAATCGCATTGCTGGAACGTAATTGCATGTGTAAGTTGTGGTGAGGTTCCGTGTCCATCGATTGATTCCATCTGATGACGACGAGAACATAATATATATTCACCTATTGTTTGAAGGTCAATGCGTCCCAGCTCGAGCTCTTGGCTGGACACTGGGGTTCCGTACAGGCATGTGGTCGAATTGGGACATTTTTCAAGGGGGGATGTTAACTCGAGTCACAAAAGGAAGCACTGAAAGTATAAATGTGGGGGGGTGTGGGTGGGAGGGCTGCCCCACAAAGCCCTGCAGGGAAATGTGAAAATATGTTTTTTATTCTGTTTCCCAAGTTTTGGGAGTCTGTATAGGTAGTCATACACTATTTTAACTGTGTTAATGAGCGATTAATTATTAGTCAAGATACTATACGGGAGGAAAACTAATAACAGGAATGGTATCGGTTCTAAAACATGTAAGAAAAATATAAAAATGGAATAGTAAAAAAACATTATTTTAGGAGGGATGATGTGAGCAACATTTTCTCTTTGGGGGGATGGTGTGAGCAACATTTTCTCTTTGGGAGGATGGCATCCCCCCGCATTCCCCCAATCCGACCACTGCATACAGTGTGAAACACGTCTAGTGACTAGAATTAACTCAGCACTAACCCAAGCTGACCTGGCACTTACACTAGAATCTATAAACACTCGTACACATTTGTACGACGACTTGTGTACAATGAGAAGAACCACAATCATTGAAACGTATGTTTTTGGTCTCTTTCAAACTTTAACTTCGTACATTTGGTCCATTTCCCTTGTCAATCTTCCTCACAATGACGCAGCCGATAGCACGATTGACTTGCTCACTTATATCCTCGTCTAGGGTCTCTCGATTAATCGACCGTCCACACGAGTCAATGATTTGACATAGAGGTTCGATCTCAAACCATTGAGCGAAACCAGGGTGCATTGAGGGTTGCGTTGGTTTGCCCCAAGGTGCATTGAGGGTTGCGTTGGTTTGCCCCAAGATGCATTGAGACTTGCGTTGGTTTGCCTCAAGATGCATTGAGGGTTGCGTTGATTTGCCTCAAGATGCATTGAGGGTTGCGTTGGTTTGCCCCAAGATGCATTGAGGGTTGCGTTGGTTTGCCTCAAGATGCATTAAGGGTTGCGTTGATTTGCCTCAAGATGCATTGAGGGTTGCGTTGGTTTGCCTCAAGATGCATTAAGGGTTGCGTTGGTTTGCCTCAAGATGCATTGAGGGTTGCGTTGGTTTGCCTCAAGATGCATTGAGGGTTGCGTTGGTTTGCCTCAAGATGCATTGAGGGTTGCGTTGGTTTGCCTCAAGATGCATTGAGGGTTGCGTTGGTTTGCCGCAAGACGCATTGAGGGTTGCGTTGGTTTGCCGCAAGACGCATTGAGGGTTGCGTTGGTTTGCCTCAAGATGCATTGAGGGTTGCGTTGGTTTGCCTCAAGATGCATTAAGGGTTGCGTTGATTTGCCTCAAGATGCATTGAGGGTTGCGTTGGTTTGCCCCAAGATGCATTGAGGGTTGCGTTGGTTTGCCTCAAGATGCATTGAGGGTTGCGTTGGTTTGCCGCCGGGAGACGGTGACTCAACTAATTCGAAAACGATTTCCATTTCCTGAGTACTTTTCTGAGAAATATTGACCGCTGCTCTATCTAGTATAGTTTTGTAGGAACAGCTGATGGGCTGACAAACTTAATGACCTGCTGTTATTAGCTGTACCGTCGTGTACGTGAAGTAAGTTCCTCATATCACCACTTATCTACACATTTCTTGAAATGTGGCTCTTGAATTGGAACATATTTTCAGCATGGGAGGGATGGGAAGAGAGGACAGGTGAATCAACGCAACCCTCAATGCCTCTTGATCGAGACCTTGATTCATGTAAATCATTAGATGAGCGCAGCGAAGATTCCATCCCACTCTTATAGGGCTTTGTCTGTGTGTTTTTTTGTCTGTTTGTGGGCACTGCACAGGTCGCAGGGGTTGACTGATCAACATGAAACTTTATTCGTACACGCAACCTATTCAACTTAGAACTGTATAGTTTTTGATATGAATCGGTTAAATCGATTTTGAGAAATATCATCTTAAAGTGTCTAAAAACCCATTAGATTAGGCTGGGCAAGAAAATTTGAAAAAGGAAATCTCTCTAAATGAGATGACATTTTTTCTGAATGTGTATACATGAATGATACATATTATCACGATTTTGTATGCAATTCGAATCAGCCGTTTTGAAGAAAAAAACAAACTGTTTTTATTCACCAAATATTTTATACAGATAGAAGCGAAATTAGGTTGCCTGATTCACTGCTTTCTAGATTTGATATTTGCTCAACAATGAAGTCTTCTTTATGCATCAAGGTGTGTAGAATACCAGAGTCGATAAAGTAGCAAGAGTAGGACTACTTTAACGAATATCAAACCTTATTCAGATATCTCGCACATCTTACAACGCATATGTTGCATTTGCCTACTAGTTTAAAGATCATATTGAGTACTCACCTGCCCTGACCTGCACGTCCTTGCTGATGACCCTGCCGACCGTGTTGCCAGCCACGCAGCGGTAGACGGTGTTGTGGATGTCCTGGCGGTAACCGGCGGGGGGGAAGGGGAGGAGGATCAGAGTGCCGTTACGAAGCACGCGACGCACGCTGTGGACATCTCCTGAAACATCGGAACAACAAATGGTTTGAGGTGTCCTCAGTCTGTGAGGGACGAAAAGTTCCCGCCAACAGGATTTCATATGTACGAATGATCATAGGTATGTTTGTTTGTGTTGCACCAACCTGCACCGTGGTGTAGGCGGTGCAAGTGAGTGTAAAGCTTCGTTTACTGACTCGCGTTGGACGCGTCGAGCGACGGGCGAAACGCTTGTTGCTCCCCGCACGTACCGTTTACTGACTCGCGCAGTCGCGTCCACTGACTGATTACTGAATGTCAGTTAATGCAAGATGGATGCTATTGATTTGTATAATTACCAAGTGGAGCAATATTATTATTATATTATATGATTATGAAAATGAAATAAATTGAACTAATTAACGTATCCTGTCCTGTCCACCACGACAACAAAATCCATAGACAAAGAAGAAGTTAGAATACGTTCTAACTTCCCGAAAATCCCGTCAAATTCGCAGCGCTGATGGTTGAACAGAGTGCATTGTGGGACAGTAACGCGCGCGATTACACGCGACCGAGCGAAAATGTTGGAACGAGTTCAACTTGGTCGCGACAAGCGAAGGCCTACGCGCCGTGTTGCCTGTCGCGAGCTACAAGCGCTGTGATTGGTGCCGCTCGTCGCTTGTCGCGACCAACGCGAGTCAGTAAACGATACTTAAAGCGGATATACGTCAAAGTGCAGGAAGTGAACTCATCAACAGCCTACACCTTGACTTCACAAACAAACACAGCTGTGGAGGCTGATAAAGCGGTCAAGAAGTCGGTTGGAAGTGGCGCTGATGAGGATGATATTGTGAATTATTTTATGTAGGAAGATGATAGTTCATCTTCCTCTTCTTCGGATTCAAGTGACTCCAGTGATGAAAATGAGTCTGCAGCAATTTTATTGGGGTTAAATCATCAACGTAAATCACGAAATTGCGTATCAAATTTCGTAGAAAATGTCGTCTCTTCCTACACGGACAGGGAATTTGTCATGCATTTTCGTATTGGCCGTGATTTAATGCAGCAACTTGCAGAAAAGTTCTCAGATTCTCGATTTCATTCTCATCGGTTCTCACGATGAAAGCGTCTTCAACATCCGCCATGTCATCCATTATCATTGCATTTGGCGCTCAATTTGCAGTGCTGTAACCGCTACACCACCTCCAGAGCTGGTGTAGGAAGTTGCTACACCTCTTTGCACAAAAACAGTTAAACCTTACAAACGAACGCGGTGCAACGCAGTCGGTGTTACACCCATTTTACAAACAAACGCGGAAGTGTAAAAAGTGTAGAAAAGTGCAACACAAACAAACAGACATCATAGAACCTTAATCGTAGAAGATACAGAAATGACAAATACATAATACGATGCAGACAATATATGTTGTCGGAGATGGTGATGACTCAAATTAGATAATCACTTGAGTTAAGAGATATAGTATCGTTTACTGACTCGCGTTGGACGCGACACGCGCCAAGTGGCACCAATCACAGCGCTCGTAGCTCGCGACAGGCCTTCGCGTGTCGCTTCCAAGTTGGGCTCGGTCCAACATTGTCGCTCGGTCGCATCTGATCGCGCGCGTTACTGTCCCACAATGCACGCTGTTCAATCACAGCGCTCGTAGCTCACGACAGGCCTTCGCGTGTCGCTTATAAGTTGGGCTCGGTCGCGTCTGATCGCGCGCGTTACTGTCCCACAATGCACTCTGTTCAATCACAGCGCTCGTAGCTCACGACAGGCCTTCGCGTGTCACTTCCTAGTTGGGCTCGGTCCAACATTTTCACTCGGTCGCGTCTGATCGCACGCGTTACTGTCCCACAATGCACTCTGTTCAATCACAGCGCTCGTAGCTCGCGACAGGCCTTCGCGTGTCGCTTCCAAGTTGGGCTCGGTCCAACATTTTCGCTCGGTCGCGTCTGATCGCGCGCGTTCCTGTCCCACGATGCACGCTGTTCAATCACAGCGCTCGTAGCTCGCGACAGGCCTTCGCGTGTCGCTTCCAAGTTGGGCTTGGTCCAACATTTTCGCTCGGTCGCGTCTGATCGCACGCGTTACTGTCCAACAATGCACGCTGTCCAATCACAGTGCTCGTAGCTCGCGACAGGCCTTCGCGTGTCGCTTCCAAGTTGGGCTTGGTCCAACATTTTCGCTCGGTCGCGTCTGATCGCGCGCGTTCCTGTCCCACAATGCACGCTGTTCAATCACAGCGCTCGTAGCTCACGACAGGCCTTCGCGTGTCGCTTCCAAGTTTGGCTTGGTCCAACATTCTCGCTCGGTCGCGTATGATCGCGCGCGTTACTGTCCCACAATGCACTCTGTTCAACCCAGCGCTCGTAGCTCGCGACAGGCCTACGCTTGTCGTTTCCAAGTTGGGCTCGGTCCAACATTCTTGCTCGGTCGCGTCTGATCTCGCGCGGTACTCTCTCACAATGCACTCTGTTCAATCTTCAATCTCAGCGCTCGTAGCTCACGAAAGGCCTTCGCGTGTCGCTTCCAAGTTGGGCTCGGTCCAACATTCTCGCTCGGTTGCGTCTGATCACGCGCGTTACTGTCCCACAATGCACTCTGTCCAATCACAGCGCTCGTAGCTCGCGACAGACCTTCGCGTGTCGCTTCCAAGTTGGGCTCGGTCGCGTCTGATCACGCGCGTTACTGTCTCACAATGCACTCTGTCCAATCACAGCGCTCGTAGCTCGCGACAGACCTTCGCCTGTCGCTTCCAAGTTGGGCTCGGTCGCGTCTGATCACGCGCGTTACTGTCCCACAATGCACTCTGTCCAATCACAGCGCTCGTAGCTCGCGACAGACCTTCGCGTGTCGCTTCCAAGTTGGGCTCGGTCGCGTCCGTTCGCGCGCGTTACTGTCCCACAATGCACTCCGTCCAATCACAGCGCTCGTACCTCGCGACAGGCCTTCGCGTGTCGCTTCCAAGTTGGGCTTGGTCCAACATTCTCGCTCGGTCGCGTCTGATCGCGCGCGTTTCTGTCCCACAATGCACTCTGATCAACACAGCGCTCGTAGCTCGCGACAGGCCTTCGCGTGTCGTTTCCAAGTTGGGCTCGGTCCAATATTCTCGCTCGATCGCGTCTGATCGCGCGCGGTACTCTCCCACAATGCACTCTGTTCAATTTTCAATCACAGCGCTCGTAGCTCACGACAGGCCTTCGCGTGTCGCTTCCAAGTTGGACTCGGTCCAACATTCTCGCTCGGTCGCGTCTGATCACGCGCGTTATTGTCCCACAATGCACTCTGTTCAATACAGCGCTCGTAGCTCACGACAGGCCTTCGCGTGTCGCTTCCAAGTTGGACTCGGTCCAACATTCTCGCTCGGTCGCGTCTGATCACGCGCGTTTTTGTCCCACAATGCACGCTGTTCAATCACAGCGCTCGTAGCTCACGACAGGCATCGCGTGTCGCTTCCAAGTTGGACTCGGTCCAACATTCTCGCTCGGTCGCGTCTGATAACGCGCGTTATTGTCCCACTTTGCACTCTGTTCAACACAGCGCTCGTAGCTCACGACAGGCCTTCGCGTGTCGCTTCCAAGTTGGGCTCGGTCCAACATTCTCGCTCGGTCGCGTCTGATCGCGCGCATTACTGCCCCACAATGCACGCTGTTCAATCACAGCGCTCGTAGCTCGCGACAGGCCTTCGCGTGTCGCTTCCAAGTTGGGCTCGGTCCAACATTGTTGCTCGGTCGCGTCTGATCGCGCGCGTTACTGCCCCACAATGCAAGCTGTTCAATAACAGCGCTCGTAGCTCGCGACAGGCCTTCGCGTGTCGCTTCCAAGTTAAGCTCAGTCCAACATTTTCACTCGGTCGCGTCTGATCGCTCGCGTTACTGCCCCACAATGCACGCTGTTCAACCACAGTGCTCGTAGCTCGCGACAGGCCTTCGCGCATCGCTTCCAAGTTGGGCTCGGTCCAACATTGTCGCTCGGTCGCGTCTGATCGCGCGCGTTACTGTCCCACAATGCACGCTGTTCAATCACAGCGCTCGTAGCTCGCGACAGGCCTTCGCGTGTTGCTTCCAAGTTGAACTTGGTCCAACATTTTCGCTCGGTCGCGTCTGATCGCGCGCATTACTGTCCCACAATGCACGCTGTTCAACCACAGTGCTCGTAGCTCGCGACAGGCCTTCGCGTGTCGCTTCCAAGTTGGGCTCAGTCCAACATTTTCACTCGGTCGCGTCTGATCGCGCGCGTTACTGCCCCACAAGGCACGCTGTTCAACCACAGTGCTCGTAGCTCGCGACAGGCCTTCGCTTGTCGCTTCCAAGTTAGGCTCGGTCCAACATTGTCGCTCGGTCGCGTCTGATCGCGGCGTTTCTGTCCCACAATAAACGCTGTTCAATCACAGCGCTCGTAGCTCGCGACAGGCCTTCGCGTGTTGCTTCCAAGTTGAACTTGGTCCAACATTTTTGCTCGGTCGCGTCTGATCGCGCGCATTACTGTCCCACAATGCACGCTGTTCAACCACAGCGCTCGTAGCTCGCGACAGGCCTTCGCGTGTTGCTTTTAAGTTGAACTTGGTCCAACAATTTCGCTCGGTCGCGTCTGATCGCGCGCGTTACTGTCCCACAATGCACGCTGTTCAATCACAGCGCTCGTAGCTCGCGACAGGCTTTCGCGTGTCGCTTCCAAGTTGGACTCGATCCAACATTTTCACTCGGTCGCGTCTGATCGCGCGCGTTACTGTCCCACAATGCACTCTGTTCAACCACAGCGCTCGTAGCTCGCGACAGACCTTCGCGTGTCGCTTACAAGTTGGGCTCGGTCCAACATTTCCGCTCGGTCGCGTCTGATCGCGCGCGTTACTGTCTCACAATGCACGCTGTTCAATCACAGCGCTCGTAGCTGGTGACAGGCCTTCGCGTGTTGCTTCCAAGTTGAACTTGGTCCAACATTGTCGCTCGGTCGCGTCTGATCGCACGCGTTACTGTCCCACAACGCACGCTGTTCAATCACAGCGCTCGTAGCTGGTGACAGGCCTCCGCGTGTCGCTTCCAAGTTGGGCTCGGTCGCGTCTGATCGCGCGCATTACTGTCCCACAATGCACGCTGTTCAATCACAGCGCTCGTAGCTCGCGACAGGCCTTCGCGTGTTGCTTCCAAGTTGAACTTGGTCCAACATTGTCGATCGGTCGCGTCTGATCGCACGCGTTACTGTCCCACAACGCACGCTGTTCAATCACAGCGCTCGAAGCTGGTGACAGGCCTCCGCGTGTCGCTTCCAAGTTGGGCTCGGTCGCGTCTGATCGCGCGCATTACTGTCCCACAATGCACGCTGTTCAATCACAGCGCTCGTAGCTCGCGACAGGCCTTCGCGTGTTGCTTCCAAGTTGAACTTGGTCCAACATTTTCGCTCGGTCGCGTCTGATCGCGCGCGTTACTGTCCCACAATGCACGCTGTTCAATCACAGCGCTCGTAGCTCGCGACAGGCCTTCGCGTGTCGCTTCCAAGTTGGACTCGTTCCAACATTTTCGCTCGGTCGCGTCTGATCGCGCGCGTTACTGTCCCACAATGCACTCTGTTCAATCACAGCGCTCGTAGCTGGCGACAGGCCTCCGCGTGTCGCTTCCAAATTGGGCTCAGTCCAACATATCCGCTCGGTCGCGTCTGATCGCGCGCGTTACTGTCCCACAATGCACGCTGTCCAATCACAGCGCTCGTATTTCGCGACAGGCCTTCGCGTGTCGCTTCCAAGTTGAGCTTAGTCCAACATTGTCGCTCGGTCGCGTCTGATCGCGCGCGTTAGTGTCCCACAATGCACGCTGTCCAATCACAGCGCTCGTAGCTCGCGACAGGCCTCCGCGTGTCGCTTCCAAGTTGGGCTCGGTCGCGTCTGATGACGCGCGTTACTGTCACACAATGCACTCTGTTCAATCACAGCGCTCGTAGCTCGCGACAGGCCTTCGCGTGTCGCTTCCAAGTTGGGCTCGGTCGCGTCTGATCGCACGCGTTACTGTCCCACAATGCACTCTGTTCAATCACAGCAATCGGAGCTCGCGACAGGCCATCGCGTGTCGCTTCCAAGTTGGGCTCGGTCGCGTCTGATGGCGCGCGTTACTGTCCCACAATGCACACTCTTCAATTACAGCGCTCGTAGCTCGCGACAGACCTTCGCGTGTCGCTTCCAAGTTGGGCTCGGTCGCGTCTGATCGCGCGCGTTACTGTCCCACAATGCACGCTGTTCAACCACAGCGCTCGTAGCTCGCGACAGGCCTTCGCGTGTCGCTTCCAAGTTGACCTCGGTCGCGTCTGATCGCGCGCGTTACTGTCCCACATTGCACCCTGCTCAATCACAGCGCTCGTAGCTCGCGACAGGCCTTCGCGTGTCGCTTCCAAGTTGGGCTCGGTCGCGTCTGATCGCGCGCGTTAGTGTCCCACAATGCACGCTGTCCAATCACAGCGCTCGTAGCTCGCGACAGGCCTTTGCGTGTCGCTTCCAAGTTGAGCTCAGTCCAACATTGTCGCTCGGTCGCGTCTGATCGCGCGCGTTACTGGCCCACAATGCACTCTTTTCAATCACAGCGCTCGTAGCTCGCGACAGGCCTTCGCGTGTCGCTTCCAAGTTGGGCTCGGTCCAACATTTTCACTCGGTCGCGTCTGATCGCACGCGTTACTGTCCCACAATGCACTCTGTTCAATCACAGCGCTCGTAGCTCGCGACAGGCCTTCGCGTGTCGCTTCCAAGTTGGGCTCGGTCCAACATTGTCGCTCGGTCGCGTCTGATCGCGCGCGTTACTGTCCCACAATGCACGCTGTTCAACCACAGCGCTCGTAGCTCGCGACAGGCATCGCGTGTCGCTTCCAAGTTGAGCTCGGTCGCGTCTGATCGCGCGCGTTATTGTCCCACATTGCACCCTGCTCAATCACAGCGCTCGTAGTTCGCGACAGGCCTTCGCGTGTCACTTCCAAGTTGGAATCGGTCGCGTCTGATCGCACGCGTTAGTGTCCCACAATGCACGCTGTCCAATCACAGCGCTCGTAGCTCGCGACAGGCCTTTGCGTGTCGCTTCCAAGTTGAGCTCAGTCCAACATTGTCGCTCGATCGCGTTGATCGCGCGCGTTACTGGCCCACAATGCACTCTTTTCAATCACAGCGCTCGTAGCTCGCGACAGGCCTTCGCGTGTTGCTTCCAAGTTGGGCTCGGTCGCGTCTGATCGCGCGCGTTACTGTCCCACAATGCACGCTGTTCAATCACAGCGCTCGTAGCTCGCGACAGGACTTCGCGTGTCGCTTCCAAGTTGGGCTCGGTCCTACATCTTCGCTCGGTCGCGTATGATCGCGCGCGTTACTGTCCCACAATGCACTCTGTTCAATCACAGCGCTCGTAGCTCGCGACAGACTTCCGCGTGTCGCTTCCAAGTTGAGCTCGGTCCAACATTATCACTCGGTCGCGTCTGATCGCGCGCGTTACTGCCCCACAATGCACGCTGTTCAACCACAGTGCTCGTAGCTAGCGATAGGCCTTCGCGTGTCGCTTCCAAGTTTGGGCTCGGTCCAACATTCTCACTCGGTCGCGTCTGATCGCGCGCGTTACTGTCCCACAATGCACGCTGTTCAACCATCAGCGCCCGTAGCTCGCGACAGGCCTTCGCGCGTTGCTTCCAAGTTGGGCTCGGTTCAACATTGTCGCTCGGTCGCGTCTGATCGCGGCGTTCCTGTCCCACAATGCACGCTGTTCAATCACAGCGCTCGTAGCTCGCGACAGGCCTTCGCGTGTTGCTTCCAAGTTGAACTTGGTCCAACATTTTCGCTCGGTCGCGTCTGATCGCGCGCATTACTGTCCCACAATGCACGCTGTTCAACCACAGCGCTCGTAGCTCGCGACAGGCCTTCGCGTGTTGCTTTTAAGTTGAACTTGGTCCAACAATTTCGCTCAGTCGCGTATGATCGCGCTCGTTACTGTCCCAGAATGCACGCTGTTCAATCACAGCGCTCGTAGCTCGCGACAGGCCTTCGCGTGTCGCTTCCGAGTTGTACTCGATCCAACATTTTCACTCGGTCGCGTCTGATCGCGCGCGTTACTGTCCCACAATGCACTCTGTTCAACCACAGCGCTCGTAGCTCGCGACAGACCTTCGCGTGTCGCTTACAAGTTGGGCTCGGTCCAACATTTCCGCTCGGTCGCGTCTGATCGCGCGCGTTACTGTCTCACAATGCACGCTGTTCAATCACAGCGCTCGTAGCTGGTGACAGGCCTTCGCGTGTTGCTTCCAAGTTGAACTTGGTCCAACATTGTCGCTCGGTCTCGTCTGATCGCGCGCATTACTGTCCCACAATGCACGCTGTTCAATCACAGCGCTCGTAGCTCGCGACAGGCCTTCGCGTGTTGCTTCCAAGTTGAACTTGGTCCAACATTGTCGCTCGGTCGCGTCTGATCGCACGCGTTACTGTCCCACAACGCACGCTGTTCAATCACAGCGCTCGTAGCTGGTGACAGGCCTCCGCGTGTCGCTTCCAAGTTGGGCTCGGTCGCGTCTGATCGCGCGCATTACTGTCCCACAATGCACGCTGTTCAATCACAGCGCTCGTAGCTCGCGACAGGCCTTCGCGTTTCGCTTCCAAGTTGGGCTCGGTCGCGTCTGATCACGCGCGTTACTGTCCCACAATGCACGCTGTTCAACCACAGCGCTCGTAGCTCGCGACAGGCCTCCGCGTGTCGCTTCCAAGTTGAGCTCGGTCGCCTCTGATCGCGCGTTTTACTGTCCCACAATGCACCCTGTTCAATCACAGCGCGCGTAGCTCGCGACAGGCCTCCGCATGTCGCTTCCAAGTTGGGCTCGGTCGCGTCTGATCGCGCGCGTTAGTGTCCCACAATGCACGCTGTCCAATCACAGCGCTCGTAGCTCGCGACAGGCCTTTGCGTGTCGCTTCCAAGTTGAACTTAGTCCAACATTGTCGCTCGGTCGCGTCTGATCGCGTGCGTTACTGTCCCACAATGCACTCTTTTCAATCACAGCGCTCGTAGCTCGCGACAGGCCTTCGCGTGTCGCTTCCAAGTTGGGCTCGGTCGCGTCTGATCGCGCGCGTTACTGTCCCACAATGCACTCTGTTCAAACACAGCGCTCGTATCTTGCGACAGGACTTCGCGTGTCGCTTCCAAGTTGGGCTCGGTCCAACATTTTTGCTCGGTCGCGTCTGATCGCGCGCGTTACTGTCCCACAATGCACTCTGTTCAATCACAGCGCTCGTAGCTCGCGACAGACCTTCGCGTGTCGCTTCCAAGTTGAGCTCGGTCAAACATTATCACTCGGTCGCGTCTGATCGCGCGCGTTACTGTCCCACAATGCACGCTGTTTAACGATCAGCGCCCGTAGCTCGCGACAGGCCTTCGCGTGTCGCTTCCAAGTTAAGCTCAGTCCAACATTTTCACTCGGTCGCGTCTGATCGCGCGCGTTACTACCCCACAATGCACGCTGTTCAACCACAGCGCTCGTAGCTCGCGACAGGCCTTCGCGTGTCGCTTCCAAGTTGGGCTCGGTCCAACATTTCCACTCGGTCGCGTCTGATCGCATGCGTTACTGTCCCACAATGCACTCTGTTCAATCACAGCGCTCGTAGCTCGCGACAGGCCTTCGCGTGTCTCTTCCAAGTTGGGCTCGGTCCAACATTTCCACTCGGTCGCGTCTGATCGCGCGCGTTACTGTCCCACAATGCACTCTGTTCAATCACAGCGCTCGTAGCTCGCGACAGGCCTTCGCGTGTCGCTTCCAAGTTAAGCTCAGTTCAACATTCTCGCTCGGTCGCTTCTGATCGCGCGCGTTACTGTCTCACAATGCACGCTGTTCAATCACAGCGCTCGTAGCTCGCGACAGGCCTTCGCGTGTCGCTTCCAAGTTGGACTCGGTCCAACATTTTCGCTCGGTCGCGTCTGATCGCGCGCGTTACTGTCCCACAATGCACTCTGTTCAATCACAGCGCTCGTAGCTGGCGACAGGCCTTCGCGTGTCGCTTCCAAGTTGGGCTCGGTCGCGTCTGATGGCGTGCGTTACTGTCCCACAATGCACGCTGTCCAATCACAGCGCTCGAAGCTCGCGACAGGCCTTCGCGTGTCGCTTCCAAGTTGGACCCGGTTCAACATTTTCGCTCGGTCGCGTCTGATCGCGCGCGTTACTGTCCCACAATGCACGCTGTCCAATCACAGTGCTCGTAGCTGGCGACAGGCCTTCACGTGTCTCTTCCAAGTTGGGCTCGGTCCAACATTTTCGCTCGGTCGCGTCTGATCGCGTGCGTTACTGTCCCACAATGCACTCTGTTCAGTCACAGCGCTCGTAGCTCGTGACAGGCCTTCACGTGTCTCTTCCAAGTTGGGCTCGGTCCAACATTGTCGCTCGGTCGCGTCCGATCGCGCGCGTTACTGTCCCACAATGCACTCTGTTCAGTCACAGCGCTCGTAGCTCGTGACAGGCCTTCACGTGTCTCTTCCAAGTTGGGCTCGGTCCAACATTGTCGCTCGGTCGCGTCCGATCGCGCGCGTTACTGTCCCACAATGCACGCTGTTCAATCACAGCGCTCGTAGCTCGCGACAGGCCTTCGCGTGTCTCTTCCAAGTTGGGCTCGGTCCAACATTGTCGCTCGGTCGCGTCCGATCGCGCGCGTTACTGTCCCACAATGCACGCTGTTCAATCACAGCGCTCGTAGCTCGCGACAGGCCTTCGCGTGTTGCTTCCAAGTTGGGCTCAGTCCAACATTTTCGCTCGGTCGCGTCTGATCGCGCGCGTTACTGTCCCACAATGCACTCTGTTCAACCATCAGCGCTGCGAATTTGACGGGACTTTCGTGAAGATTGGACCTATTCTAACCTCATCGTTGTCTTTGGATTGTGTTGTCGTGGTGGACAGGACAGGATACGTTATTTAATTCAATTTATTTCATTTTCATGATCATATAAACAGACGAGCTTTATTAGACGAGCTTTAGCGAGGATTCAATTCTACATACTGGAGAAAATTGGTGTTCGTTTTTATGTTATGTTTTTTTTAATGTTTTTTTGTCTGTTCTCCACAGGTCAAACGGCTAGAGCTATCAACTTCAAACTTTTTTTTTTCATGATGGTTCCTCATCTAACTCAGATCTGTATAGTTTTGTGGCATTATCGGATGGTAACTTTCTTTTATGAATTTAAGAAATTTCAAAAATGCCGATTAAAATAACACGGCGGAAAAAAAGAAAATATTTTTATTTTCAAGAAAGATGAAATTCAGCGTGAAGTTGATTCACATTTTGATACACATTTCCGAGATTTTTCAGCTTGATCGGGTGAACCATTTCGAAGATGAACCATGAAATGTGCTAAATTGGTACCACTTGAAGCAGTTTTTACCCATTTCTAACTCAAATGTCACCCATTTGGCGAATGTAGGCAAAAGTTTGGTAAAGAAGTCGACCTAATATTACTTTCCGCTCGTCCAACGAAGCGTAGATAGCGTCTTCCTAGTTAGACGAGCTTTGGCGAGGATTCAATTTGACATACTGAAAAAATTGGTGTTCGTTTTTTTTTCATGTTTTTTTTCGGTTCTCGGGTCAAGCGGCTACAGCTATCAATTTCAAACTTTTTTTCATCATGGTTCCTCATCTAACTCAGATCTGTATAGTTTTGTGGCATCATCTTATGATAACATTTTTTAATGAATTTTAGAAATTTCAAAAATACCCTTTAGAATAAACACGTCGTAAATTTTTTTTTTCAAAAAAAAATGAAATTCTGCGTGGAGTTGAGTTACATTATGATACACATTTCTGAGAACTTTCAGCTTGATCGAGTGAGCCATTTCGAAGAAAAACCATAAAATGTGCTAAATTGTTACCACTCGAAGCAGTTTTTACCCATTTCCAACTTGAATGTCACCCCATTGGCGAATGTAGGCAAAAGTTAGGCAACAAAGTCGACATACTATTACTATCCGCTCGTCCAACAACGCATATATGGCGTTTTCCTAGCCTATACCACGAGAATGTTCATCATGGATTAACAATATTTCAGAAGATACTGTCTCCGCTGAAAGTTTTGAATCAATTTCACTATACGATATGTTCAGACGGAAAGGGACTTCAACTGCTCATAGTTATGGAATATCTAAACTGAGACTTCTACGCCGTGGGTACGTCTTCTCAGAGCGGGCAGGCATCCGAGAGACGAACACAAACGGTCGCATATTGAATCAGGCGCTGAGTTTAGTACGTGTGTCCGATACAAATTCTGTATATATGCGCCATGTTGCATTCTGTATAGAGTTATATAATGAAATTGGAATCAATATGATATTACAAAGACTACATGGTAGTTCGGATTCACCTCGTGGAAGCTTGCATTCCTGGACATCTAATGCCAAAGCGAGCTGACAAACGGAAAGAAACCAAATTTTTGCTCATTAGACGAGCTTTAGCGAGGATTCAATTTGACATACTGAAAAAATTGGTGTTCGTTTTTATCTTTATTTTTTTATGTTTTTTTGTTGGTTTTCCACAGTTCAAACGGCCACAGCTATCAATTTCAAACTTTTTTTATAATGGATCCTCATCTTACTCATATCTGTATAGTTTTGTGGCATTATCGGATATTAACTTTTGTTTTTATGAATTTTAGAAATTTCAAAAATACTCATTAAAATAACATGGCGAAAAAAAAATTGAAAATTTTTTCTTTTCAAACAAATTGAAATTTTGTGTGAAGTTGAACCACATATTGATACACATTTATGGAAATTCTCAGCTAGATCGTGTGAGCTATTTTGAAGAGAAAACATGAAATGTGCTAAATTGGTACCACTCGAAGCCGTTTTTACTCATTTATAACTAAAATGTTACCCAATTGGCGAATTTAGGCAAAAGTTTGACAAAGAAGTTGACAAACTATTACTTTTCGCTCGTCTAACAACGCGTATATAGATTTTTCCCAGTCTTCAGCAATTCTGGTTCAGTTTGTGTATTTCATCAAAATTTCGCATTTGGATAATCTTGGATCTTTTTGGATGAGTCTGAAGCCTGAATGACACGTGGTCCCAGTTTTCATCCCACCCCTTGGATTCCAGGGATCAATCTGACAGTAACTGGGAATAAACATTGAACGCTTGTCCACACGGTCCAATCTATTGAAGACCATCACGGCACACTAGTCACAGTCGTTGAACATGTTAATATAGTATTCAGATGGCTGAGTAACAGCTGATTGGCTATCACATATGGTGGCGCAAGTTGACATGCGAATTTTGAAGCCTCTGATTGGTTGGTTCCATCAAAGGTTGGATGAAAAATAGGAATTTTCTGAACAAAATTACTTGGATTAAAAGTTAAATGCAAGGGTTGGATGGAAGTATTTTGCACCAGGTTTTCTATTCAAAAGATCGAAGAAGTTGTAATTGAACCTCTAGTCCGAAGAGTTGGATGGAAACTTGGACCATGTAATTCACGCTAGAGAGAATACTCGTGACTATATATAATATCTAATATACATTTCATATTTCACATCAATAATTCATCTTCTAAATATTAGTCATTTAAAAAACTCAATTGAATACAATTGAAGTGAGAATGATCAACACGGCGCCTCCACCACTGCAAACATTGAACACATTCAATCCACATCAGATTTCACATCAGATTACTCAGATTTCTTCTCTCACAGTTATTTTTTCACAATTAATTGATTAGATATTTGTTTGGTCCATTTGATCGACTTAATCTCTCTTCAGACACGCAGCGTTATCCAATATATAATCGCATGATTTAGGGAGTTATCGGTTGGAAGGAGACTCTGAAAAAAAAAAGAAATATTTCCGGAAGAAATTGTGAAGTACCGTAGTGTACTGTACACCACATGATGAATGATTCGCTTGATCATCTTGACATTTGTTGCAGACAAGAAGATTCATGTTTCGTTCCTGGTTCTGATCGGTCCAATCAATTCAAGACAAAAATCAGAGAAAAGTCTTTGAGGTAAAATTCGAAAAACATAGGAATTTGTATCCGAAAAAAAGTCGAATTCTCATCGAATAATAATATTACACTGATACACTTGATTACAAAGTATTTATGTATATATATTCATATATATATATATATATATATATATATATATATATATATATATATATATATATATATATATATATATATATATACATATATATATATATGTATATATATATATATATAAATATATATATATATATATATATATATATATATATATATATATATATATATATATATATATATATATTTCTCTCTCTCTCTCTATATATATATGTATCATATACCAAGCATCAGCAAGACAAGAATGAAGCATATAGTTTTTATTGATCAATTCCAACTGAAATAGACTCCTAGTTTTGTCACTGTCAAAATGTTCCACTGTAGAGTTATCTATACAGCTGTGATAGACAGTGCACATTGTGTGAGTATTCTGAACAGCCCAATCAATCAACCAATCAAAACAGAACAATCGATAAACTCATCATTGAAGGATTTATTAGGGTCAAATTATCCATCAATAACTTCTTGGCTCCTCAGTTTTTTTTCGATTGTTGATTAAGTTCCACTGTTTGGTTGAGTCTATGTCAATAAAGTCAGTGTAATAGTGTAGAAGTATTTATCATCTATGTAAAAAATTTTTGGAATGAAAAAAAATAATAATTTGGTGAGCGTCTACTGATGTCTCACCTATCGGCGAGCCGTCAACGGACAGCCAGTCTATGGTTGGAGGGGGGCTCCCAGAGGCCGAGCAGTCAAGCCACGCCCCACTCGAGTTGGAGAATTCGACCCTTGATGGGGGTTCGAGAAGGAAGCTCGGGCCTCGGAGGTGAGAGTCGTACTCGGCGTCGCAATGGACTAGTACTGGAAGAAAATGAGATGAGGAGGATTATAATATTGTCAACAATTCAACCATGAACAAACAATAGTTACCATAGTAACGCAGCGAACTGGTGGACTACCAGACATGCTGATTGGTCAATTCCAACTGGTGGACATTGTTGTCTGTCTCTTTCAACAATGGGTGACGTCACTTGACAGAAGCCTATATCCTTCTGTCACGTAACAAATGACAAACTATAGTTACCATAGTAACACAGCGAACTGGTGGACTACCAGACATGCTGATTGGTCAATTCCAACTGGTGGACATTGTTGTCCGTCTCTTTCAACAATGGGTGACGTCACTTGACAGAATCCTATATCCTTCTGTCACGTAACAAATGACAAACAATAGTTACCATAGTAACACAGTGTACTGGTGGACTACCAAACATTCTGATTGGTCAATGCCAACTGGTGGACATTGTTGTCTGTCTCTTGCAACAATGGGTGACGTCACTTGACAGAAGCCTATATCCTTCTTTCAAGTAACAAATGACAAACAATCGTTACCATAGTAACACAGTGTACTGGTGGACTACCAAACATTCTGATTGGTCAATGCCAACTGGTGGACATTGTTGTCTATATCTCGCAACAATGAGTGACGTCACTTGACAGAAGCCTTTAGAAGAAATGATAAGGTTAGGACAGATTGAAGACAAGGAAGATGAGATTTTGTGAAGGTGGAAAAACAGAGAAAAATATATAAAAAGATAGAAGAAGGTGAAGTTTGAAACGACAGAGAAAAAAAAATATGTGGTTTGCAAAGATGGAGGGAAAAAAATAAGATTGCAAAAGATGGTGGGCAAAGAAGATGAGTTTTGAAATGGTGAAGGAAAAATATGAAAGGGATCGGAAAGATGGAAGAAAAAAAAAGAGTTTTGGAGAATTAAAAAACAAAGAAGAGATTTGGAAAGATAGAAGACAGAGAGGAACAGATTTGGAGAGAAATAAGAAGTCAAGGTTTTAATAATGAGGGAGATAAATGTGAAATTTGGAATGATGGAGGAAATTGAGTCTCATTAAACATTCATCCGACGCCAATAGATCTTAGTCGTCGTTACAGTGCATCGTTGAAGCACAATATGGAAAATAAATAATGAAAGGAAATTGAAGATGAGATTTGTAAAGATGGTAGAACGGAGAGAAAGAGATTCGGGAAGATGGAAGACGAGAAATTGTCGGAGAAAAGAGTGATTTCAGCATCGAATGAGATGATTTGAATATCCTTCATCCAACACGCATGCTCGGATCCACCTTTTTGACTTGAATCCAATACGACATCAACAGCACATAGTACACTGTTATATTCAATCTCAATATATAATTAGACGAGCTCTAGCGAGGTTTCAATTTGACATACTGAAAAAAATTGTTGTTCGTTCTTATGTTTTTTTTTTTAATGATTTTTTGTCGGTTCTCCACAGGTCAAAGGGCTACAGCTATCAACTCCAATCTTTTTTCATCATGGTTCCTCATCTTACTCAGATTTTCATAGTTTTGTGGCATTATCGGATGATAACTTTTTTTTTATTTATTTTAGAATTTTTAAAAATACCCATTAGAATAACACGTTGGGAAAGTAAGAAAATATTTTTATTTGAAAAAAGAATGACATTCTGCGTGAAGTTGAGAAACATTATGATACACATTTCTGAAAACGTTCAGCTTGATCGGGTGAGCCATTTTGAAGAAAAACCATAAAATGTGCTGAATTGGTACCACTCGAGGCAGTTTTTACCCATTTCTAACTTGAATGTCACTCAATTGGCGAATGTAGGCAAAAGTTTGGCGAAGGAGTATATCATCATAATTATACTCTGATATATTTTCTGATATATTTAAATATCTCTCTGTTTAATTATTGGATTCACATTTCAGAATATTTACTTGGAGCCGGTTGCATCAACGGATAATCAGTGAATTAAAAAATTAGCGCACTATTTTTCATGACGTTTGGTCG
>OZ023334.1:37721362-37738862 GCA_964007535.1 Brachyptera risi | reverse complement strand
ACCAGTTAGTCAATAAGATGCCAGGGACTGTCAACCGACGTGAGCAAAGAGCGGCATGTCAATTAGTTTGTAGCAACGCGATATGAACATCAATTACTTGTTTCCTAATTAGATAATATTCGAAATCAAAATGAATGAATGGAATGTTTCATATACTTTCATGTTTTTATGTTTAGCTTCTTGATAGTGATCTTGATCATCAAGAAGGCTTTGCATTTTGTTTACCGTCAATTCTATCAGCTGTCAGTTGGAATTTGTTAGGCCTACTGTGAGGTTAGGATCCAATATTGAACATCATGAGCCTATTCGAGAACAGGATCGTGTCTCTACTCCCAACTTCTACGTTTTCATTTTCAATCTTGTAAATATATTTAATATATAATAAATAATATATATATATAGATATAATATAATATAATATATATAAATGATATATAATGATAATAATAATATATATAATATATATTTTCAATATTTAATATATTTAACTTAGATTTAATTAGTATATATATATACTAATCAAATCTGAGTGAGCGAAATCTTCAAAATCATCGAAATCATTTGCAAGGCGAGTGTTTTATCTCCACTAAAACCAGTCGGGACCGGTGATAACTTCACCACCAACTATCTTAGAACTTTTTCCTAAACTTTTTCGTGAATATTAACTTAGAACGTGCTAATAGATGACATTCTTTGTGAATCTGGGCCCAGAACTTCCAACTGAAGTTGTTCCTACCAATGTGATGCAGTCTAGCACACGTTCTGGACAGAAAATGACGTCGATGCGGTAGATATTTCAGTAGCCAATAGAAAACAGTCTCAAACATGTCCGCTCTCTTCAAGTATCTAGGCTCTCTGGATGATTCTGTGGTATCCAGGTGGTGGTGGTTGAACCATAGAATGGAGAATGGTCGCTTCATCGTTGCAACAATGTTTGCGATTGAAAAGTATAAGCACGATGCAGTGATACCAACCTGTTTCAACATAATATAAAGAAGGTCTTGAAGGTGAAATATTTCCGCATTCAGTTCCCGAGTTCAGGGTCCCGATTGCCTGTAGCGCAAATATCGCTTTTATATTGAACGATTTAAAAAACAACATTTGACAATGCTATACAAGGCTCAGTAGAATTTCAATGTTATGAGTTGCATTTGTATTTTACGAAAATTATAGATTTTGTAAGTTCAACAATGCCACCGGTACCGTAGCTACTCTTATCTGCATCTAGTTCACAAAGGTATCCGCTAAATCATGACAGGCAATCGGGACCTTTGGCTTTGAACTGACCCCAAGAAATCACAAATGCCTTCTATGTTATCAGTATGAGAGTTGGGTCACCTTCTTCATATCATGATATACTAGGTTGGTGTCACCACATCGTGTATAGGTATGGCCTTCCTTGCAGTGACTACAATCATTGTTGCAAGAGACAGACAACAATGTCCACCAGTTGGTATTGATCAATCAGAATATTTGGTAGTCCAACAGTTCGCTGAATTGCTATGGTAACAATTGTTTGTCATTTGTTACGTGACAGAAGGATATAGGCTTCTGTCAAGTGACGTCACTCATTGTTGCAAGAGACAGACAACAATGTCCACCAGTTGGCATTGACCAATCAGAATATTTGGTAGTCCACCAGTTGGTATTGATCAATCGCAACCTATGTTAGTCCAACAATCTGCTGTATTGCTATTTTTCTTCCATCCATTTCCATTCATCTTCATTTGTTGTCCGAGTGAATTAACAACAACAATGGAGAATGGAATTATGAACAATCAACCGTAACGATGGGAGGCCAATAGCCCTCCACTGATGACTCTGCCCCCTACCCACCTCCTCCCCACTCAATAGGCCTTGACACCTGAATGAATATTTGGGTTTTATGGCGCGTCAACGACGAGGTTCTACACAACCACTCACTGTCCTCAGAATACAGGCCAACTTGGGTTAAATAATGCTTCCAAGATTGTCAAAGAACCATAAATAATGTACAACTTCATGATATTTAATTTTTCAATTCCATATACATGTTATTTCATAACAATGTATAATTCATATGTATTCAATTGTTTACAATTTATAATTGGAATTAGTTTGTTTGTTTGTTTTCCTTCGATTCCAAGAGGGTAATCATCACCAGGTCTTTCAAGAACAATCTGTAATAAGTAGATTGAACATGTAGCCGAGTGGTTAACGCACTTGCTCCATGTGATCCGGGAGGTGAAGGGACATATCTGACCCGGTTCGATCCCCGCCACCGTCCATCTTTACCGGTTTTTTCCGTGGTTTCCCTCTGAGGTCCAGGATAATGCCGGGATGGTTCCCACAATATAGGCCACGACCGCTTCCTTCCCACTATCCTTCCAACCTCTTCACGATAAGAGTCACCAAGACACTTATGAAAACCCATGAGGTACAGAAAAAATAAATTCAAGCAAAATAAAAGAGCTTCAAACTTTCGCTCACGGCGATTGGGGCAGACCCGGTTGAGAGTCTACTCTAGAGGTAATAACACCAGTCATATTCCATATTCTGATTCACAATTAAGATAAACCCCCACTCAAATCAAAGTTCCCACAACCTCCTGCAGGAACCCATTGATGTGAACAATGATAATGAAACAAGTGCCATCTAACTACAATGTCCAACTTATAATCGAGAGAGTATAATTATCCAAGCAGGAAGATCGCCAACTAATATAAGACTTCACAGTTTTTTCGTACTCTCAAGCCTGGTTTTACCGCCGATTTTTCCGGGGTCAGCCGAAAATTCTGGCACCGGTTCTCACTACGATTTGTGTACATAATATTTTCTTGATGAAAGCGTAATCCAAATATGCAGTCATTCAAAGCTAGAAGTCAAATGACAGAATTCGTTCAGATTCTCAGGTTCTAATATAGGCCTTGTTTCACAATCATCTTTGAAACCACTTGAAGGAAGGCTGTGCATGTGTGAAAATGAATCCAAAATCGCTTGAGAACAGGAAGGCCGTGGCCAGAGGGCAGTGAATATGTCAATATAATAATTTTTTTTCGGCACGAAATAAATTCGGCTGAAATTATTGAAGTTGAACCTGTGACTAACAATAACGTAACGGGATAAGCAACATGGCGCTTTCCTTTCGCACCATGCGTGTATCAAAGGGATGCCGCCTCACAAATGTTATCATGATTTGCTGGTATTATTGTATGTTGATCTATACAAGTAATAGATGAAATGAAATCTGTGAATCCAGCTCTTCTCAACTGCATCAAGCAATATTGGGATAAATTTCATCTGAATTGGCCAATCTCAATTTAAAATACGTTTGCAAAAACATTTGGACCCCTAGTGAAGAGCCCTACTGCTATATATACCATTTGATAACTGGATAATTACTCATCATCTACGAGAAAGATTAAAATCAATGCAATTGTACAACTATGTACTATATATTGAAATACGGGCCTAATACGTACGATCTGATTTGAAAATGCGAATCTCACAAATGTACACGAAAGCGCTGATTCCATCATAGTGAAAACGGCCTAATGTTAAAAGGATATGACTTACGCCATGTTGCTTATCCCGTTACGTTATTGATAGTCATAGATGAAAATCAGTATTTTTCTCACCCAACATGTGTGACTTGAATTGAATGTGGGTACATCCACTCATTTGTTTGCATATTTCTATTCCTAATATCCTAAATCAATTCAGCTCTTTTAATTGAATGTAATCACTCTCCGTGTGATTCAATTGTCTATCAAATAATTTAGACACGGATGAAATTTAAATATTCGATGAATCAATATTTGAATTGATGCATCTCCAAATTCAGCCCGCCTTGGGCTACTATCTGTTTTGTTATCATTATCTAGCATATTAAAACGAATTGACTAACAAAAATACAAGATTTATTATCAGCATGAAGTTATGATTGGATGAAACAAGATGCCGATGTGATATTCCAAGAAGATATTGCTCTCATGACGTAGCTGCAATGCTGCAGGCGATCTATTGATTTCCCGATCCCAATAACGGCCCATTTTATTCACGTTTCTCTCGCCTTCACGAATAAAAATTGGATTATCTTTTGACAGATAAATTTATTGCTTTCCAATTTGACTTTCAGCACAGTGTAATACTGGTTATTTCGCGTGGAATAATCACTTTCGAACACATTAACTTGCAAAGCTTGGTGAAAGGAGATTCTTTGAATACAAACCTATATTACAATGAATGTAATTCATTCAATGGTCAATATTTCTATTCAGAATTAAGACTGCTGGAAGCATACAACTTTCAGGTATACGAACTATAATGGCTCAGTTCTGAGAAATTTCTAATCTCTTGAAATTCGAAAACTTTCGAATATATTCGATTGCTCACAACTTCATGTGAACGCCAAAGTTGAATCACTTCCAGATTATAGACAGAAATATAAAATGCTCGTGTGTATAGACGTAAATGTAAAATGGTCGTGTGAATAGACATAAATGTGAAATGCTCGTGTGAATAGACAGAAATGTAAAATGGTCGTGTGAATAGACAGAAATGTAAAATGCTCGTGTGTATAGACGTAAATGTAAAATGGTCGTGTGAATAGACAGAAATGTAAAATGCTCGTGTGTATAGACGTAAATGTAAAATGGTCGTGTGAATAGACATAAATGTGAAATGCTCGTGTGAATAGACAGAAATGTAAAATGGTCGTGTGAATAGACAGAAATGTAAAATGCTCGTGTGAATAGACGGAAATGTAAAATGTCGTGTGAATGGACAGAAATGTGAAATGCTCGTGTGAATAGACAGAAATGTAAAATGCTCGTGTGAATAGACAGAAATGTAGAATGCTCGTGTGAATAGACAGAAATGTAAAATGCTCGTGTGAGTAGACAGAAATGTAGAATGCTCGTGTGAATAGACAGAAATGTAAAATGCCAGTGTGAATAGACAGAAATGTGAAATTCTCGTGTGGATAGACAGAAATGTAAAATGTCAGTGTGATTGGACAGAAATGTAGAATGCTCGTGTGAATAGACAGAAATGTGAAATGCTCGTGTGAATAGACAAAAATGTAAAATGCTCGTGTGAATGTACACAAATGTAAAATGCTCGTGTGAATAGAGTGAAATGTAGAATGCTCGTGTGAATATTCAGAAATGTAAAATGCTCGTGTGATTAGACAGAAATGTTAAATGCTCGTGTGGATAGACAGAAATGTAGAATGCTCGTGTGATTAGACAGAAATGTTAAATGCTCGTGTGAATAGACAGAAATGTAGAATGCTCGTGTGAATAGACAGAAATGTAAAATGCTAGTGTGAATAGACAGAAATGTGAAATGCTCGTGTGAATAGACAGAAATGTGAAATTCTCGTGTGAATAGACAAAAATGTGAAATGCTCGTGTGAATAGACAGAAATGTAAAATGCTCGTATGAATAGACAGAGATGTAGAATGCTCGTATGAATAGACAGAGATGTAACATGATTGTGTGAATAGACTGAGATGTGAAATTCTCGTGTGAATAGACAGAAATGTGAAATGCTCGTGTGAATAGACAGAAATGTAAAATGCTCGTGTGAATAGACAGAAATGTAGAATGCTCGTGTGAATAGACAGAAATGTAAAATGCTCGTGTGAGTAGACAGAAATGTAGAATGCTCGTGTGAATAGACAGAAATGTAAAATGCCAGTGTGAATAGACAGAATCGTGAAATTCTCGTGTGGATAGACAGAAATGTAAAATGTCAGTGTGATTGGACAGAAATGTAGAATGCTCGTGTGAATAGACAGAAATGTGAAATGCTCGTGTGAATAGACAAAAATGTAAAATGCTCGTGTGAATGTACACAAATGTAAAATGCTCGTGTGAATAGAGTGAAATGTAGAATGCTCGTGTGAATATTCAGAAATGTAAAATGCTCGTGTGATTAGACAGAAATGTTAAATGCTCGTGTGAATAGACAAAAATGTAAAATGCTCGTGTGAATGTACACAAATGTAAAATGCTCGTGTGAATAGAGTGAAATGTAGAATGCTCGTGTGAATATTCAGAAATGTAAAATGCTCGTGTGATTAGACAGAAATGTTAAATGCTCGTGTGAATAGACAGAAATGTAGAATGCTCGTGTGATTAGACGGAAATGTTAAATGCTCGTGTGAATAGACAGAAATGTAGAATGCTCGTGTGAATAGACAGAAATGTAAAATGCTAGTGTGAATAGAAAGAAATGTGAAATGCTCGTGTGAATAGACAGAAATGTGAAATTCTCGTGTGAATAGACAAAAATGTGAAATGCTCGTGTGAATAGACAGAAATGTAAAATGCTCGTATGAATAGACAGAGATGTAGAATGCTCGTATGAATAGACAGAGATGTAACATGATTGTGTGAATAGACTGAGATGTGAAATTCTCGTGTGAATAGACAGAAATGTGAAATGCTCGTGTGAATAGACAGAAATGTAAAATGCTCGTGTGAATAGACAGAAATGTAGAATGCTCGTGTGAATAGACAGAAATGTAAAATGCTCGTGTGAGTAGACAGAAATGTAGAATGCTCGTGTGAATAGACAGAAATGTAAAATGCCAGTGTGAATAGACAGAATCGTGAAATTCTCGTGTGGATAGACAGAAATGTAAAATGTCAGTGTGATTGGACAGAAATGTAGAATGCTCGTGTGAATAGACAGAAATGTGAAATGCTCGTGTGAATAGACAAAAATGTAAAATGCTCGTGTGAATGTACACAAATGTAAAATGCTCGTGTGAATAGAGTGAAATGTAGAATGCTCGTGTGAATATTCAGAAATGTAAAATGCTCGTGTGATTAGACAGAAATGTTAAATGCTCGTGTGAATAGACAAAAATGTAAAATGCTCGTGTGAATGTACACAAATGTAAAATGCTCGTGTGAATAGAGTGAAATGTAGAATGCTCGTGTGAATATTCAGAAATGTAAAATGCTCGTGTGATTAGACAGAAATGTTAAATGCTCGTGTGAATAGACAGAAATGTAGAATGCTCGTGTGATTAGACAGAAATGTTAAATGCTCGTGTGAATAGACAGAAATGTAGAATGCTCGTGTGAATAGACAGAAATGTAAAATGCTAGTGTGAATAGAAAGAAATGTGAAATGCTCGAGTGAATAGACAAAAATGTGAAATTCTCGTGTGAATAGACAAAAATGTGAAATGCTCGTGTGAATAGACAGAAATGTAAAATGCTCGTATGAATAGACAGAGATGTAGAATGCTCGTATGAATAGACAGAGATGTAACATGATTGTGTGAATAGACTGAGATGTGAAATTCTCGTGTGAATAGACAGAAATGTGAAATGCTCGTGTGAATAGACAGAAACGTAAAATTCTCGTGTGAATAGACAGAAATGTATTATGCTCGTGTGAATACACACAAATGTAAAATGCTCGTGTGAATACACACAAATGTAAAATGCTAATGTGAATAGACAGAAATGTGGAATGCTCGTGTGAATAGACAGAAACGTAAAATTCTCGTGTGAATAGACAGAAATGTATTATGCTCGTGTGAATACACACAAATGTAAAATGCTCGTGTGAATACACACAAATGTAAAATGCTCGTGTGAATACACACAAATGTAATATGCTAATGTGAATAGACAGAAATGTGGAATGCTCGTGTGAATAGACAGACACGTAAAATTCTCGTGTGAATAGACAGAAATGTATTATGCTCGTGTGAATACACACAAATGTAAAATGCTCGTGTGAATACATACAAATGTAAAATGCTCGTGTGAATTGACAGAAATGTGAAATGCTCGTGTGAATAGATAGAAATGTAGAATGCTCGTGTGAATAGACACATCCGATTCGACGCAATGAAACGCAACTCGAACCTATAAGCCCACTTGCTTGAAACCAATTTCAATCCAGATACTGATACCAAAAATATGATTTTCATGATTGAGAACAATCAGTCATCTCTGAGAATATTTCCACATATTTCGATCATGATCACAAGCCATGTTTCTCAAGTCTCACAAGAAGTATTTCCTGGAATGCGTCTTGATAGTTTTCTCCAGCTGGTGACTGACTTTTGTCAGAAGATGAATACGGCTCTCTCGGGTATCTTGTTGGCGCCCCGTTCAAACGATCCTACCTCTCATCCATTGCCTTCATTGAGAAACAATGATTTCGTAACAAGTTTCAATGTTATTGAAAAACAAAACATACTTCGTGAATTGAAATGACTTGGATGATATAAAATGAGTGAAAAAGATTTAAAATAAATTTTGAATTTCCATTCTTTGTTTCTCCATTCATTGTGAATTCAAATAACTCAGATGTTGGAAAATGAGTATGAGAAATGTCAAATCAATTTTGAATATTCATTTCTCATTTCTTTCAATTATGATAAACTGGATAGAAAATCAGTAAAAAACAGTGAATCAGTGTATTAGTATCTACGGCGGAAATTAATGGTCACCCATAGCGCAGTGCTGGTGTTAAGGTTCATTGGTTTTGAATAATTAAAATGGGGTGGTAAGATCGCCCTTGTGATGCCCCGTCCAAACGATCCTATCTTCCATTCACAGCCTTGATTGGGGAACAATGATTCTGTGTCAAGTTTCGATGTAATTCGAAAAAAAAAAGTAAAATAATGTCGAATCCATTTTGAATTTTCATTTCTTGTTCCAGATGAGTAGCAGTGGCTCATCTTCAATACGTCAATGCCTTGGAGGTATAACACAGTTCGATCTTTCTGATACTGTATTATAGAAAACTGTCTTCGGGCTGGCCAAATACATAATACAATTCAGCTTTCTTTCAATCTTCAATAAAAACACTGTCCGAGAGAAGTTTGGTTGAATATTGGATGGTCTGTGAGCCGAGCTTTGGGCTTTATGTGACTGCCGGCCGAAACAATGGATTCTTCCAATGAATATTCGTATACCTTTCCGTTCTAATATTTTCGTTCAGATGCAATAGTGAAATTATCTCACGAAATATGGAATATCCACGTTTTCTTCACAGCTAACGATGTAAAGATGTAAACGTTGAATTAATTTCTCAATCTGACGATGTTTTAATCGGATTATGTTTAGCCTAACGACGAAAGGATGTTGATGCTTTCCAACGAAAGCTGGAATATTAAAAACTTATTGTGAGTAGTAGTTTAATCTGAATCGAATTTTCGTGAATTCAGATACACTAGTCGAACGCGAAATATGCGTTGTAAGATGAGCGAGATATCTGAATAAGGTATACAAGTCCTTGAAGTAGTTCTACCCTTGCTACTTTATCGACTCTGGTATTCTACACACCTTGATATCTGAATAAGGTGAATAAGTCGTTAAAGTAGTTCTACCCTTGCCACTTCATTGACTCTGGTATTCTACACACCTTGACGCATATACAAATACTTCATTGTTGGTCAACTCTTGAATTAATCCCAATTCTGTCACTAATTTTATGATATATTTCATGAAAAAAACCAGTTGTTTTAATTTTTTTCTTCTCAACGGCTGATTATAATTGCATACAAAATGGTGATTATGTGTAAAATCTATGTGTACACATTCAGAGAAAAATTCATCTCGTTTGGGGAGATTTTATTTTTCAACATTTTCCGCTCAGCCAAATCTTATAGGGTTTTTAGAAACTTTGAGATGATTTTTCTCAAAATCGGTCTGACCGATTCATTCCAAAAACTTTACAGTTCTGAGTTGGATAAGTTTGAGTGTACAAAAAAAGTTTCATGTTGATCAGTCAACCCCTGCGACCTGTGGAGTGCTTACAAAAACAAAACAGAAAAAAAACACACAGACAAAGCTCCATAAGAGTGGGATGGAGACTTCGCTACGCTCATCTAAAACTACTTCTCATAACCAACTCGATTTTTATAAATTTGACGTGATTGAAGAACAAATCAAACTCTATAGTATCGTGGATCTAAGACATGGTCTCAAGATCTAATAGTAGGTGGATTGTGCAATAGTCAACGGATTACATCGTTCTGGTTCCGTACGTATTTTTGTACCACAGCTTTTAGCTGGCCAATAATTTATTGTTGGTTGAAAAATGTAAAAGCAGCTGAAAGTGAGTTGGAAATCACAGGCTATTCAAGTCATTTCAGTGAAATATCAGTTGTCTGGGGTTGACTTTTGAACAGTATATGATATATCTACATTCCAATACGGGGGAAACTCAGATATGCCTTCAAGATTTCTGAGTGAAACTATTTCCATTTTCAATTTCATCATTTTTTCTTGTTCATGTAATTAAATATCCATATATTCATAAGTTATGCATAAACATACAGTTAATCTATATCGCATAATTTCCAGGGAAATGGAACTGGAAAATAACACGAGCGATTCTTGAAAGCGTCAACTCTTCGCTATTTTATAGAATCATCCAATCATGATACAACAGCAGAATAAGAATGAGAATAAGGTTAGGGGACCCAGACCTGGCATTTAATTTTTTTTTCTTCAATCATCATTTTCATTTGGATTGTGATGAATACTGTAATATAATTGGTTTGTACATGCTGTTGATACTTCAGGTACAGGACTTATTATCAATTACGTCCGCGCTGTTTTTTCTGTAGAAACTGCTCTTTTGTGGATTGGTCGAGTTGAAATTTGCATAAGAATTTAAAAATTCATAACTTTTTCAATATTCCAAATTTTATGGTTTTATAAAGGGGAAGTTACACTTCTTGAATCGGTGCAACTAGAGAAAAATGTTGATTTGAGATTTTGGAAATTCCAAAGCCCGTCAATTCAGAAGTGTTTGAATATTCTTGTGAATTTTCTCCTCAATAATGATACATAATTCAAAGTCTAGGCAAATAGCATCTCTTTTTTGAATCGCATTTATTTTGAATGTTGTTTTCAACCATGAAATAAGCTTTCCTCAAGGATTGGTCCCATGAAAAGAAATAAAAATTTCACAGCATGTTTATATACATATTTCACAAACTTTAACACGGGGAATTTTGATAAAAAATTCATTGCATTTTTTAAAATTATTTTCAAGTTACAAAATGTAGTTAATCCTAAAAAAATGTCGGAAATATTTCAAAAAATCCTAATATTGAATTTTTGTTTTCAAATAATCCTCATGTTGAAGTCTGGTGATGAGTGCAATTGACAAGTTGAAGAAAACCCAGCAGATTTGAATATACCATAGCTGAGGAAAATATACCTAAAGCTGAGTGAATTAACATTGTCAAGCATACAAAGGTCTGGGTCCCCAAAATAAGTTGGATTATGGCAAATAAGTGGATACATAAGATCCACTATCGATTGGTAAAACATGATCTTCCCTCACGATAGCTTGTGACTAAAAGCCATGATATATTATTCGAGAAAAGAAATCGACGTCGCATCTCAAGACTTGTCTTCAGGGCACGAGATCTGTCGATGAATGTTTTGGTGACAGAACAAATTATTTAAACAAGATCGACGGCTATTGCGCATGGCTTTTTGCGCAGCAGCGTCACAGAGCGTCGCCTGAGACCTTTCTGAAAGCCACATTCTAGCTGTCCATCTGCTGGAATATCAGAATTCAATGATGATTATTATCTCAGAACGATTTTCAAGGTATTAAAACATCTTCATTTCTCCTGTATTTCAATTTTGATATCTGAAATTGTTCGAAAGTTATTACCAAGAAACTGATATTTCACGATATTGATTTTCATGCGCTACAAATTGAGAGACAGACAACGATATGAGAAGTATTTTCGAGAATACGAACTTGCCAAATTCATGCGATTCATTTTTTCTTTTTTTTTAATTACCTTTTTTACTCAATTCTGAATCAAGTGGAACGTAAATTCATATCATAATAAATAATTCGTGTAAGAGAATACGTATCTGAATTATGTACACTGAAATCCATAAAAGGTTAATTTTATTTGAGCGTAAATTTTGGAACCACTTCGAAAGTATTGCATATTCAACGGCTACTTTTTTGTGCGAAAATAATTGAGGCTCTCTCATCCGGGTCTTATCTCAACCGCCACTGTATCATGGAAACCTTTCTCGTAGTCACAGCTCTAGAACTCATTTCTACAATAACGGGGATTTAAAGTTCTATGTGGCATATACGTGGACTCATACAACTCGCATAGTAACGAGGGAACTCTGTCTTCTTTTTTTTTTGTAAACATAAAATTCTCAGCTTTTAAGCAGAATGAGAAAAAAAAACTGAGATGAAAACAAATGTTCGTTTTTCACAAAAAAAGTTGAACATGCGTGGAAATCTCCGGAGACAAAATTTAATTATTTTGTGAGACGAAAGATTGCGCAAGTTAGGAAGTGACCGAAAGTGTGAGTGTAAAGTTGTGTTATGCTTTCAGATTTTATTCAAATGGATACATTATTTTTGAATATAATGTGGCAGTTCCTGTGGGAGTGGACGTAGCTATGAGATTCTTGAAGGACCAAACAATCTCAAACTCATATAGAGATACAACGAAGAATCACGATATTCATCTCAATGATTAGGGAGAAAACAAGAACTCATTATCTCAGTTCATGAAATTAGGATATATATATATATATATATTAATGAATATATATATATATATATATATATATATATATATATATATATATATATATATAAATATATATATATATATTTAAATACATATATTTATATATATATATATATATATATATATATATATATATATATATATATATATATATATATGTATATATATATATATATATATATATATATATATATATATATATATATATGTATATATATATATATATATATATATATATATATATATATATATATATATATATTTGATATATATATATATATATATATATATATAAATATATATATATATATATATATATATATATATATATATGAATATGTATATATATATATATATATATATATATATATAAATATATTTATATATATATATATATATATATATATATATATATATATATATATATATATATATATATATATATATATGTATATATATATATATATATATATATATATATATATATATATATATATATATATATATATATATATATATATATATGCTAAACTGATTTCCACGGTGAAACCACGTACTCGAGTATTTGCGTCTCGACGTTTCGACGGAATTTCACCCGTCATCCTCAGGAGTGTAGTTCGGTGAAAGCTCAGTCAACTCAGTTGGCTGAGATTGATGGATGAATCCATGATAGTTCCAGATTATAATCGTGTGACAATGAGTAAACGCGCATTATACCCTCAAACTTCAATGGGCTCACATATATATATATATATATATATATATATATATATATATATATATATATATATATATATATATATAAATATATATATATATATATATATATATATATATATATATATATATATATATATATATATATAACTTTACTTAAACTTCCATGAATTATATTCGAATAGATTAAGTGAAACTGGGCTGTTTTTAATCGTGATAATATTTATAGGTCAATTTTAAATAAATACTATCACGATCAAAACACAGCCCAGTTTCACTCAAATTATTCAAATATGATTCGTGAGACTTCAAGTGAAGTTATATATATATATATATATATTTTTTTTTTTTTATATTTTTTTTGTATATATATATATATATATATATATATATATATATATATATATATATATATATACATATATATAAATATATATATATATATATATATATATATATATATATATATATATATATATATATATATATATATATATATATATATATATATATATATATATATATATATATATATATATTGGTTCTTCAGAGACCATGAGTCATGACGTAGGCCTTACCGATTCTTCGAAGGAACATAAACAAGATCTAGTAATGTCTACGTCACGAATCAGAAAGGGGTGGGTTCTGGACGACAAATCAGTTGATTATGAATTCTGTGATTACTGATTCAATGTTCTCTAGTTTTCTCTAAAATCATAGGGAAATGAATATCGTTCTATTGTTTGTGAAAATGTGTCAACAAGGTTCGTGTTCTTTTCTCAAAATCATAGATTATATGAAGAATTCATTCTCAGTGCATAACATAATTCGTTTCCTCGAACACAGAATGAGCGTTCCCAGTAGTTCAACGGTAGCGGGACAATTCGGAAATTATTCTATCTCGGACTGTCCACATGATTCACTCAAGAGTGTGCCATTCTATAATTCAATCCACTTGGATGAGAATGAAAATGAATGAATAAATAAATGAACAATTTTATCACATTTCCTGATTATCAGTGTGATAGAAAATATTTCATTATTTCTTTTCGTACAACTTTTAGCGAATAGTAATAGTTCAAAAACAAGCGCCTGGCAGATTATCCTCTCCCAAAGTTTATTTGGCAAACTGTCCTCCCCACACATCTAAGCCCGGCAAATTGTCCCCCCCCCCATGATGCAGCCTGGCAAATTTCCCTCCCCCCTAAAACAAGAGTGCCTGACAAATATTCAACTGGCAAATTAACCGTACACCAGTTCAAGCAATTGTAATTACAGATTTCAGACCGGCACTGTCAAGGGGTTTATTCTCAACTGCAGAGTGGATACATTTTTGGAATACTTTATTCATGATATATCACGAAATATACGTCTTAAACAGCGTTTGCTTTGATACTTCGGTATTCCTAGACACACAATTAATGACTCTGCATGAAATCATGTAAGTATTCGCTCATTTGGTAATCCATTATGATTATCTCAATTTTCAGATACGTTTGTATAAAGTGATAATTATAATTGAGCAAAAATTTGCGAATAGTAATACTACCTTCGGTTGAGAACATGAGTAACGTAGATTCATCAACCAATGAATATTCATCATCCGTTGGTTCCCTTATTCGCTCATTTCATCAATCCTTGGAATGTACATAATGAACATATCGATGTAGTAACTCATACATTCGAAATGTAGCCAAGTAAATATCATTTTAATCGTCTAGAATATTGATATTGACGATGGAGTTATCATTTGAAGAACTAACAAAAGATAGATTGGAAAGTTTTCAGAACTCTTCAAATCTATAGACAATGTCTTGAATGTGGAACAACGAGGTTGGAATTAAATAAAATACCGTTTTCGATGTTTGAAATCACAGTTAAAATTGAAGATAATATATACTATTAATTATTTCATATTTTCAATTTGGTATCTTCTCATCGGTGATCCCTACGACCGCTATTTATCTCTATACAATATCATTTCCACATTAAAACGGATTTCAGTGGCGTTTCCGGCTTGGAGATTGATTCCAATTTGGTTTATTGCTCAACAAAGCAATAATGGATGTATCTATGTAAACGTGTATATGTGTAAAGTACACTAGTGTACATTATGTGTACATATTGTGTACATTAGTATGTAAATTATCGTATACGATCAACGGGGAGGTATGAATGGCGGACGTTGAATTAATTATATATTATAGTCATGGAAACGCTCATCTCTCCATTGGTGTCGGACTCAAGCGGACACCAACTGAGGGACTCCTGCCTTTTACCCAGTGATATTACTTAGTTTACTGAGCGTTTTAAGGTAACGTCCAAATTCGTACGGATCTCAATGCATGTCATTCCTAACTCGTACGATTCCCAACTCGACTCATTCCGATTTCATGCGATTCCCAACTAATACCATTCCCAGTTCTACACATTTATCCACCACCTATTCTGTAGCCGTTCCAACACGACTCATTAGGCGATTCCTCACTTTCTTTTCGACGCATTCCGATTTCATGCGATTCCCAAATTGAGTCATTCTCAACTCATACCATTTCCAACTGAGCACATTCATCCACTGACTATTCTTCAGCAGTCCCGACTCGACTCTTTATACGATCCCCATCTTGAATAATTCCATACCCAACGCTTTCTCCATTTTACCTGTTTTTCAATGGATTGATAGAGTTCGTGATGCGTTGATAACTGGGAAGAAATCAGCCATATACCTGATTTAGTTTGATAGCTTGACATCACATTTCCTCCTCCCTATGCATGTTGACCTGTGAGTGATGCTGCACCGTCTTCCGTTCCCAGATGTACAAAATATAGGATACAAATGAATAAATGCATTTGCTTAGTGGCGAAAAGTTTCAACTCAAAAGTCCTGAATGATTTGCTCTTTTATTTAATTCAATACTTTTTATTTATATTGGGGGTACTGACGCACTCTACTGATGGTTACAATCTATTGGCGTCGGTGGATAATGAATGAGATGATGGGATGATGAGATGAAAGGTTATTCTGTTCGGTGTTTTTGAATAGTGAGAAGGAGTCGGTCGTGACCTGTTTTTAACGAACCATCCCACTATTGACTTGAACGACAGAAGAAAACCACGGAGAATCCCCGTCAGGATGGTCGATCATGGCGGGAATCGAACCCCGGTCTCCTGAATCACAGTTTGGCCACACGTCTCAGTAATATTGATCATGTCTTGAGCGATCAGATACATTTTGATTGATTATGATAGATTCTTAGTTCGTGCAGAGGAGACTAATTATGTATCCGTGGTTATCACTTATTCTGAGATCTTTCAACAATGGGGAATCATTCTGATAATCTCAATGCTAATTTTTTATTTATTTTTAATTGGGAAAACAAAAGTTGAGAACATTAAAATTACCACAATTCACATCGCTTATCCACGAAGCCTTATGAAGGCTTGACTGTGACGAAAACATAAATAAAATGATTCTATAAAATACACAAAAAATAAGTTGAGAAGCAGGGAGAAAGAAATGCAACCTAAAATTACGAAAGAAAACGAGACATGTGCAAAGTTAATCAATTGAAGGCAGAAGTAAGCATACAATGAATCACTGTGAAAAATGCTTATAAAAAACCAAAAATTCACACTCACGCATTTAAGATGCGATAACATAGAGAGAAGAAACAGTAACTAGAAAAAGCATAGGCCTACAACGAAAAGATTCAACCTTGTTCTGAAATTACATCATTCGCACAACATAATTCAAGTATATATACATAATTAAAACTAAATTAAGCCAATACTAATGATTGGAAAAACCTTCTTTCATAACAATAATACATATAGGGAGGAAGTTAACTGTAATTAAGAGTTGAAGAGAAACCATATTTTAATTTCGGTTTTGATATTTTTATACTTTGTCAAATGGCTTAAATTGAATGGAATTTTATTAAAAGTTATAGGTACTGAATACTCGAGACTTCTTTTGCCGTATTTATTGTTGAATCGAGGAATTTTGAAGTTAGGCCTATCTAATATTCTGGATCTAGTATTTGCTGAATGATCTACAATATTTTTGAATGAATTATCGAAATAATACTTGAGAATAAATTTGTAGTCAACCATAAGTCGTTAATTTGTAAAAAATTACAATGACGAAATAATAGTTTGATATCATATAAATTCTAACTTGTCTAACACGAGAAGGAGTAATACTTTTAATCATTTGTGTTTGAATTGGTTTC
>OZ023334.1:37688862-37716362 GCA_964007535.1 Brachyptera risi | reverse complement strand
ATTATATATAAAGTTCCGGTGTTATAAAAAAAAAGAAGCAGACTCTCTCAAGATCCATGAAATGTAATGTGAACTGTTCAATGATTAATTCTTGCACGTCGATTGAAATTCTAATGACATGATGCATTGGATAGTGGTGATCTTCGACGTCCACTTGATTCAAACTTCTACAAAGAAGACAGAAAAAAATCCTGAAAGAAAAATACATGGACATGTATTTTTGCTTTTTGACCAAGATGGTGATCTATGTAATCTCGACTGAGCTTCAGATGTGCGATATCGAAACAAAACTGGTGTTATTTGGTCATCCTCGCTCATCAGTAGCTCAGTCAGCTGAGGCACCGCTTCAGAAACTGAAGTCACCGTTGGGCGTGGGTTCGAGTCCCGCATAAGGCATGGGTTTTGGTAAACGTCCTTTCACCATCACTCCATAGTTTCATAGCTCATTCGTACCCCCGTATATGCTAGCTGTTATTGGGGTCGTTGAGCGAGCAATAATCAACATGGTGTAATGTGTGCCCGGAACAGCATATATGTTTCATTAGATACAACTGATTGCATATGTACGATATATACAATCTGAGTGGATCACCTTGCTGGAAGCCTACATCTGGTCGGAGGAGATAATAATTTCAAATTACGTTCAAAAAATACTCATTGCATTAATGTTTTCACTCCATCCAAGAATATTTTGAGAACCAGGAACAACTCCCATGAATCTATGAGTAGAAGTGACCTGAATTGTTTCTTCCATATATATATATATATATAAAAATATTCTATTAAAAACATCAAGTATCTGCTTTACAAAAGGTTGCCCATTAGACTCAGAATGATATAAAAATGGAAATAACATATTAATAAAAATAGCAAAATGACAATACGAATGTGTTTGATGAAAAAATAAATGATAATATTGGGCCATATTTTCATAACCTAGTGAATTGAATATTATAATTGATTACTTTATTAGAATTAGAAGAGGAAAAAAACGAAATATTGAAAAAAAGATGTATTATTATGAATATGTACATGTTATCAATAATGTTAAAAGTCAGGTAAGACATAGTATGTCTTAGTCTTAGTCTTGTCATAGTATGACATAGTATGTCTTATACTGTTGAACTGTACACAATTCTGGTATTCATTCCAATACTGAAAGACTAAGAAAACACCCGCATTTTCAGAATCTTCGAGAAGGTATGCGCAAAATCTATTCAACTTATATGGTTTATTTTACGCTCGAGCATGTCAGAATCCAAGACGAGTAATTCAAATTATTATTATGATTATTTTTATTATTCATACATCAGCTTTGTACCATTTGTCCGGTGAAAGTTGGTACTATACATACTATACTGGTCATTATTTTGATAATTTTTATTTTAGGTTGAGAGTAGAATAAGAAATGAGTGAAACAAAAAATGCAGCGAAGTGTCAATTAGGAATGCAGCACTAGAGATAATTAGGCCTATGATGGAATAGATTCTATCGATATAATAGAATAATTTCGCAGGTTTCGAAAAGGTTTGTGCTCCTTCCTACTATGAATTTGATATCTTACTCACATGTTGTCAAAAGTTATCATAACAACAGTTATTAGATGAGCGTAGCGAAGATTCCATTTCATATGCCGAAAAAAATGGGCTTGGTTTTTATGTTTTTTTTTGTTTTTTTTTGTAACTTTGTACGCGGCATACAGGTGAGGAAAAATACTTATTGACTTGAAAATTTCTCTACATATTTCTGTCATACCCGAATAGGCTTGGATTGTTATTCATAGAAATCGGTCGGAAGATTTTTCCGGAAAATGATCGCAAAGTTTGGAGAATCCCCGTAAGAATAACCCAGAGGAAAAATACTTGGGAAACAGACATTTTTTAAAAGCTTTCAAATTTTCACCGAATATGAAAAATATTATTATACACCTTTTCAGAGATTTTTGAAACAATCAAATGAGGAATAACGAAGAAAACGTAATAGGAGTGTACATTTTATTGAATATTTGGATCAACTTGTTTTGCAAAGTGTTTATGCGACATGTTGCAGGTTACTATAAATATCAACAAGTTGCAAGTAGGGTTTTTGAACGTCTGGATTAATCAAATGTTCATAGATGTGAATTTAGCTGACAAGTTATTTTTCATTCTAGAATCCATACTTCTGAGCTCATCTCACAACGCGAGTCCCGCGTTTTCCTGGTGATTAAGAAACATGCACTCATCCCGTCATGAGGAAATATTTGATTCTTTATTCTCTAGCTAAACACCGATTATTCCACCAGTAAACACGTGTCAAGAATATATCATGTCGGTATGAACAGACTTTTGACGAGCTCCCCGTCTTTTTCTTCTGTCAAATACGAATCAAGTCACCGGCAATTATCATTATACTCTTTAAAGACACGCTTTCTTCTTAGCACCACCCTCAACTCCCTCTTATACTTCTTCTTCTTGTCTCAAGTATTTTCACTACTAGCCGCTGTGTTACGCGCACCCTCGGAACCTGTATTCATCATCATCATCATCATCATCATCATCTTCATCATCATCATCTTCATCATCATATATTTTACCTCTACTGTCCTCAAGTACTTCACTCGGTTTTGTTCGGGAAGACTCGGCTAGAAACTTCGTGCAACATTTCCCTTTCAATCCGAGTTGCAAGTGTGAAATTATCTTCGAGACTATATTCAAGGTTTTCTCATTCGAGCTTCGTGATACGAGTTATATATATATATATATATATATATATATATATATATATATATATATATATATATATATATATATATATAAATATATATATATATATATATGTATATATATATATATATATATATATATATATATATATATATATATATATATATATATATATATATATTTATGTATATATAAATATATATATATATATATATATATATATATATATATATATATATATATATAATATATATATATACATATCGTTAATGGATCGCATCCATAAAGAAATGTTGTACAATATATTCATATATATATATACATATATATCATAATAACTATAATATGATATCATTACTGATGATATATTATATGATGATTCTGAATTTCGATGGTGTAATATAGATCAAATCATGCATGCAGATACAGAAATCATCCATTTCGATAAATTGATTTGATTACGGTAGAAGAGAAGCCATTGAGGCCCAACTCGCCGCACAAATAAAGACATATCACTAGGCAAACGCGTTATATGTTGCCGCGTTGATGGAAGAGCTGGGACATATCAACTTATCTTTGGATTGGTTATTATATATATATATACACTTTGGGATCCAAACGATTATGTCACTACCATCTTATTTCCTGATCAATTCCTATGATATCAAAGAGGGCTTTGTTCCAATCGTTTGCACACCTGTTGCTTGATGTGAATGGTTTCTTAATAGCTTTGAGTGATTTGAAAAAAATGGATCATATATTTTTTCAAAATCAGAACGGCTGATTTGATCAGACTGAGAGTTAGAAATGAGGTGTATAATTATCATAATGAAATTCCCTGGAAATTTGATTGCTTTCGAAGGAAATATTTTTGACGACTTTTTTCTCTGGGTTATTCTTATGAGATTTTTAAAAATTCTGAAATGAGTTTTCTCAAAAGGGGTCTAACCGATTGAGCCTCAGAACTATACAGTATAGAGTTAGATAAGGATACAGTCTTGTGTATGCCAAGTTTCAACTGATTTTGAATTTTCATTTGACCTGTGGAGCGCGAACAATAAGAAAACAAACAAAGAGGCACTTTTTCTTCGGGTATGTTGAAATTGAGTCTTCGCTTCGCTCATTCAATTATTATCATTATATCCGAATGGAAGTATGGATGTTGAAAGGGAAACATATATATTCATACATTCAACTGTTTTCATTCTTATTCCGCGTAGTTTTCCAGATGTTCATCTAATGACCATATATGTAATATCTTAATAGTGTGAAGACCCACAGACAAGTCAAATCTTATGTGACTTTGTGGGTCTACATTATTATCATAATGCACTAATACTAGGCAAACGCGAAATATGCGTTGTAAGATGAGCGAGATATCTGAATAAGGTATAATAACAGTCCTACATTTGCTCCTTTATTGACTCTGGTATTCTACACACTTTGTACTTCATTTAATTGCTACTTCATCTTCTCTTGTATTCTACACACCTTGACGAATATGAAGAATAGTTGATTCTTGGGCAAATATCAAATCTAGGAAGCAGTGAATCTTGGCTCATTTCCATATATTTCATGTATAAAAACAGATATTTGAATGTTTTTCTTCGAAACGGCTGGTTCGAATTGCTTAAAAAATGGTGGTTATGTGTATCATTCATGTTTAAACACTCAGAGGAAATTTTATCATTTTCGGAGAGGTTTCAATTTTTCAAATTTTCTCACCCATCCTAATCTTATGAGGTTTTTAAAAACTTTGACATGATATTTCTCAAAATCCAATCGACCGATTCATTCCAAAAACTATACAGTTCTAAGTTGTGAAAGTTGGCCCGAATAAAAAAAGTTTTATGTTGATCAGTCAAATCATGCGACCTGTGCAGTGCCCACAAAAAAAAAGACACAGACAAAGCCCTATAACAGTGGGATGGAGACTTCGCTACGCTCATCTGATGATACACATAACCACCATTTTGTAAGCAGTTCGAACCAGCTGTTTCGAAGAAAAAGATTCAAATAACTTTTTTCATGGATCAAATATATGGAAATGAACCAAGATTCACTGCTTCCTAGATTCGATATTTGCCCAAGCATTAAATATTCTTCATATTCGTCAAGGTGTGTAGAATACAAGAGAAGATGAAGTAGCAATTAAATGAAGTACAAAGTGTGTAGAACACCAGAGTCAATAAAGGAGCAAATGAAGGACTGTTATTATACCTCATTCAGATATCTCGCTCATCTTACAACGCATATTTCGCGTCTGCCTAGTAATAACTATAATATGATATCATTACTGATGATATATTATATGATGATTCTGAATTTCGATGGTGGAATATAGATCAAATCGTGCATGCAGATACAGAAATCATCCATTTCGATACATTGATTTGATTACGGTAGAAGAGAAGCCATTGAGGCCCAACTCGCCGCACAAATGAAGACATAATATCATTAATAGTATCATTTCCTCATTATTATTATTATTACATCCAAATGGAAGTATGGATGTTCGAAGGGAAACATATATATTTATACATTCATCTGTTTCTATTCTTATTCCTCGTAGCTTTCAATGACCATATATGTAATATGTTAACAGTGTGTAGATCCACAGACAAGTCAAATCTTATGTGACTTTGTGGGTCTACGTTATTACCATAATGTACTTATATAACATGTGAATAGAACGCCTTGAAAAAAATAAATATATATGAATGAAGTTCCCACGAAAATCAAACTTTATAATAATTTTGTCAATATGATTACATTGAAAAGTCTATATTAATTGAAAATCGCTGTAAAACTTGTCAATGAAACTGAATTAACTCGCAAGATGTTTCATGTCATCAGCGTCACATTCTTCATGATATATGCCATTTTAAAACGTCCCAAGTATTCCTCGGTCGGCCGGGTTTGTACAAAGCACTTGTTGAGGGTTTATATGCGAATCAGTGTTCGCGCGGGGAATACGGAAATCGTCAGCCAGCTCTTACAATTCAACAATTCACCGACTCGAAAGCGAATCAAGATTTTCTGAAGCTCGAGATTTACGAGATAGATCTTTTCATTCTCTGAAAAGAACCAGTATAAGAAGTGTACATAAGAACTGGAAGAAGAGTTTCTATTCAAACCTCTTGAGTGTTTGGAGAAAATATCAAAAGATGGGAGTTGAGATTCGGTTGTGAGGAAATGGCTCATAAACAGGTTCAACGTATATAATGAAGAAATGAGACCGGAAATGAGTTGAGAATTGTTGAGAATAATACACTCGTTCAAACCAGATTCTAATTTGATTGATTTTCGAACTGTGTAATTCGATTAGGTGAACAAATATTCTAGAAGGACATATGAGTCCACTACACAAATAACTGGGTGTCTATATTTCCTATTATTTTTTGCTAACAATACAAATAAACGCAATTTGGAATGGATAACTAATTTTTTTTCATATCGGTTGTTTTCAACGACGCATTATACTGATGGCTACGATCTATTGGCGTCGATAGAGGATGAATGGGATGATGGGATGATGAGATGAAAGGTTATTTTATTAGGTGTTTTGGATGGTGAGAGGGAGTCGGTCGTGGCCTGTTGTTGAGGAACCATCCCAGTATTAACCTGAACGACAGAGGGAAACCACGAAAAACACCTGTCAGGATGGTCGACCATGGCGGGAATCGAACCACGGTCTCCCGAATGACGGTTCAGTGTTTTACCACTCGGCCACGCGTCTCGGTTACTAATTTCTCCACGATGGAATAAAATTTGAAATTTCATGAAATGTACCAATTTGTTTCACTGCCAAATGCGATCAAGCTCGGATAAAAACGCCACACGTCTGCAATATGCCCATATCTAACCAAACATATTTATTTTGCCTCTCTTGGCGAGTTTTGAAATTCCTCCTATCACCACTTTTAATTAGATGAGCTTAGCAAAGTCTCCATCCTACTCTTATAGGGTTTTGTCTGTGTGTTTTTTGTTTGTTTTTTTGTTTGTTTGTAAGCACTTCACAGGTTGCAGGGTTTGACTAATCGACATGAAACTTTTTTTTGCACGCAAACTGATCCAACTTAGAACTGTTGAGTTTTTAGAATTGATCGGTTGAACCGATATTGAGAAAAATCATCTCAAAGTTTCTAAAAACCCCATCAGATTTGTCTGGGCGGAAAATGTTGAAACATAAAATCTCTCCAAATGGGATGAAATTTTCTCCAAATGTGTATACATTGATTCTACACATTATTACGATTTCGCATGCAATTCCAATCAGCCATTCTGAAGAAAAAAACTGATAATATTCATGAAATAAATCATAAAAATTGTGACAGAATCAAGTTGTCGAGATTTACTGCTTCCTAGACTCAAGAGTTGACCAACAATGAATTATTTTTCATATGCTACAAGGTGTATATAATACCAGAGTCGATAAAGTAGCAAGATTAGAACTACTTCAAAGACTTTTATAGCTTATTCAGATATCTCGCTCATCTTACAACGCATATTTCGCGTTTGACTAATCTATATCAAAACCTTCAAATAGCAAAGGTTCGGCTCCCTGTCCTCACAAGTATCTGTTCTCGGTGTAGATCGTGTTCACCGAACTAAACCGAGCATTCTGGTTCTTCTTCCTCGAGGACTAAACCCCTGAAGTTATGTTTCCTTATAGTCTCTGTTATTGTCCTCATTCAAGATTCAATCTGATCAAATGTGTCGGAGCATTGAGCTTAATTGGGCAAGGAGCAGATACAGTTAATATATATATATATATATATATATATATATATATATATATATATATATATAAATATATATATATATATATATATATATATATATATATATATATATATATATATATATATATATATATATATATATATATATATAATCATAGATATAATTTGTCTCAATTGAACAGTCTTTCTCTACAGGAAATGGTACCCCTACAGCACAATATACATTCGAACATGGATAGCTTTGAGAAACTTGTCTTCCATGCCCTACTTCCTTACCCTCGAGGGTCTCAATGCTGATAAAATGCAAGGAAGTCGAGTCCAGATTGCGTTAGATTTCCCCTGGGAGTTCCACCAAGCTTAAGCTCTCTATTGACGAAACACACACACACACACACACACTATTCTAGACCAAGAGTGCTCCAGCATATACGAAAGAAATGCAGACCGAATAGAGTTTTCCAGATTAGGAAAGTTATTTGTCCCGTTGAGGATGTTCACAGATGTGGGAAAGATACACAATACAGCACTGCTGCCAGTTCTCATATCTTTAGAAATCGTCAACTACGTCAGATGTAAACGAGAAGTTAGGTGTGACGTTTTTTTCTACGTTTCGTTTGGTTACTGTTTCAGATACGATAGGATGTTTCGAACATTCATTTGACGCTTTGCTTGCGTTAATTGGTTTTTTGTACTTTCAACTGGATTGTTATTGATTTAAAGTTCGAATATTTTCAGAAATCTTTCAGAATCCTCCTCAGAATCTTATACGTCATCATTTTCATCCAAACATTCAGAACGATACACAAACATTACAATTAAGGGGGGATTACAATTAAGGGGGGATTACACTAAAATATGTCCATTTGTTGTAATTTTTTTTTTAATGATCAATTTATTCAATATCTCTTTTTTGGGCTACTGAAGAAATAATTGGAATGAATTCACTGGTATATTTTATATTTGACTTTCATAAAATAACCAATTCAAAGATATAAGTTGATATGTTCCAGCTCATCCATCAACGCGGAAACACATAACGCGTTTGCCTAGTGAGAAATAATTCGAAATCGATAGATACCATGTTCAGCTCTCTGAGATTATCGAACCTATTGGATTCCATTCGACATGCTCGTGGATCTGCGCCGTTGTTTGCGTGAGACGATAAAGTCGTCATGTTACCAGAATCATTTCTGAAACTGCCCTAATAAAAACATTTTTATGTCTGATCAAGATGACGTTGTTCATGTAATTATATTTTTCCAGTATATTGCTATTTGACATTTGATGCTTATTCTTGATGTAGATCTCTTGGGATAGACATCAGGAATATTTTGAATTAAACTATATCTCAACATATATTTATCATGGTTTGTCGTTCCTCCACTCCTATTTGAGGGGGAGTTTGAACTGAGAACAAGTGATAAAATGTTCTCCTTCCAGTCCCTTGGATGTGACCCTTTACAGCACACACATGTTCAGTTTCAACGAATGAGTGTATCACTTATTAGTGAATAGTTTAGTCTAAGTTTCATATATTGAGGTATTCCCATCTAAATTTCACTTGCACCTTTATATAACACTAATTACCTAATTGTTCAGCAACCTATTTCGACAGGCGCTAAATGACCTTGAAGTCGATGCGCCTTAAAACCCTAATATTCTTTCATTCATATATCTGTAATAGATCTGATAGATCTTTAATAATAGACGCCTGTTGCTTTTCGTTGTGAAACGATTCTATTTCTCTAACTATATGAAGCTTGCCACTTGCATCACCGTTCAGCCACGGCTATTGTTTCTTGCAACCAGTGTACCAAATTACTTCCTTCATTTCTTTCCTGTTATTGCCGATCGATGATGTTTCTTGTAGCGTTTAGACTGGAATCGTTAGTGGGTCTACTTAATGCTCTACCAAGTCTACAAACGAGGTTTCCATTTCCACTACTTCCTTTTATTTCACCGTTTTCACGCCGTAATCTTTTATCTCTTTCACTCGGTTCACCAAAATATCGTATACGTGAATAGAGAAAAGCTGTTCTTAGCATCAACGGAAATACGTTGAAGAATTCTGCTCTTCTTTTCATCCATACAATATATTAGTCTGAATGAAAGAAAACGTATATCTGAGAGAAACAATGTTCTCAATTTTCCTGTTCATTTTCTACGTTCAATTACGTTTCTTATTGAGAAAACGTTTTTCTATTCGTTTCTTGGAGGAGCTGTACCCACTTCTGGAATTGGTTTTTCAATTCACTATTGAAGGCGATTAGAATACACTCAAAATTATGATTGAAATACATTCACATTTATGTCATTCTGTGGAGAAAAATGTTAGTATTGGAGATGAAGATCAAATAAGACTTACTCTTGAGAGGAGAAATAGTGTTGACTTTTCACCCAAATCATGCAGGGACGTCGTTAGGATCTGTGTATTGGGGGGGGGGGGGGGGGGGCGCACGGGATACAGGTTGGGGGTGACCGATTGATTAGAAAACTAGTCTGGTTGAGTCGACCAGGAGTTGCACCTAAAGCCGGAACTGTTCATGAATGAAGGACATTTGCTGCTGTAAATAATATACAAATTTGAGTATTTATCGGTGGAACTGCTCGATTGTCAACGTCAAGAAGACGAAATCCATCATTGCCCATCTCGTTATAGGAAGTTATTTAAGAATCGAACTCGACCTGTAAAAAGTCAAGTATTCGTAACTTCAATATCATTGATGACCAATAGATTTTAAAGTAATAGCAGGGTTTCTGACTTCGTCCAATGGGTAAAGTAGCCGAAGAGAAGGAAGGGCAATAAAAATTAGAGTTACAGCAGGAAGAATAGATCAAATGATTCCAATAGTTCTTATATATATACTTATATCAAACTTGGATGTTGATCGGAAGGCTACACAATGAAATCAATTCCACTTGCAACAATAAAGTGGCTAGTTTGGATGATATTCATGTGAATATAATCCACCCAAGAGAGATGAATGTGCGAACCGCGCGTGCGCATTGGTGTAAGATCGCAACCGTCTTCTTTTGTGGATACAAGCGAAGAAAAGCTAAGGAACAAATTGGTGTGAGAAAGGGAGGGAAGAGAGAGAAAGAGAGAGAGAGAGATAAAGAGAGTGAAAACTATAAAAGAGCTCGTAAGAAAGCAGCTTTATTTGATATGAGCCGACGCAAAGACGTAACGGCAACGCACTGCTGAGGAGAAAATCGACGGAGATTGATCGTGACACGTCAGACCAAGGTCTAAAGAGTTGTCGGGCGATTTTCAACGGTTGATTGAGCTTTTTCCAAGACCCAACGGGCTGTGAGTTGAACGTCTTTTGATTGTTGCGAGATCATTGGTATCACCGTCTTGTCTTAGAAATGGATGTGTTCCAAAGTGGACCTAATGATGAATGGTGGGGTATCGAATTCCTATAGATTCAATCCAATAGCAATTTACATTCTTCATTCATCAATCTATAGGCTTCTGTCTAGTGACGTCACCCATTGTTGCAAGAGACAGACAACAATGCTCACCAGTTGGAATTGACCAATCAGAATGTGTGGTAGTCCTCCAGTTCGCTGTATTGCTATGGTAACGATTGTTCGTCATTTGTTACGTGACAGAAGACTATTTCATTCCAGAATTTTAATTCACTGTTCTTTTTTCAATTTTTTATACACATGAATATGGAAAAAAACAAGATCGAAGTAAGACATTGCTACTTCATTGATATATATTACCGATGTATGTTCCTCCACATTACGAAGGCGCACATATCTGTGTCTCGGCAGTAGCTTCACACCGCTCTGAAAACCGGCAATTTTCCATCATATTCTATATATATATATATATATATATATATATATATATATATATATATATATATATATATATATATATATATATATATATATATATATATATATATATATATATATATATATATATATATATATATATATATATATATATATATATATATACATATATATATATATATATGTATATATATATATGTATATATATATATATATATATATATATATATATATATATATATATATATATATATATATATATATATATATAAATTGGTGATGATATTTAATGCCCTGCTTAGATTTTATTTGTAGATGTACAATATGGCCTCCAAGATTGGAACGAGTATATGTCGCTATTGGCCGCAGGAGTGACGTATATAGGGTTATATATATATATATATATGGTTACTTGGAATACATATGATTGGATACTGATGGAACAAGAATTTGTTGATATTAGTTCAGCGATGCACTTTGACAGTAGTGATGCATAAGATCTATTGTTGTCGGTGAATAATGAATTAGCAAATGATATAAAAGTATTTTACATCATATATTTTTGAATAGTGAGAAGAAATTGGTCGTGGCTTGTTGTTGGAAAACCATTCTAATATCAACCTGAATGAAAAACCCGAGAAATATCGGTCAGGTTGGTCGACCATGACAGCAAGCGAGCCCCGGGCTCAGCGTGCTATCCACTGGTCCACTCGTCTCACTATTATATCCACACATTTCTATTGACCATTCCATCATTTTGTGTGTTTACTTTTCGTACCATAGACAACATACACAAATTAATTCCATTTTAGTATTTATAGAATTGTATTCATGTTATATATCAATGCTTGTAATATGTTACATCACTTCAATGGGTTATAGACTGATAACCATCACGGAATATATGTATTATGGCTTCCGGTATTACGAATCGGTTGTTAATAAACTATACGTATTCAATAAATTCATTTACCAGATTATAAAATACATTTCAAATCATATTCTATGAAACTATCCGAATGTATAACGTTTCATGTTTTTCACATTTTAATATCAACATGCCTCATGGAATTTAATGAAAGGCATGCTTGTCAGTGTTGACAATAAAATGTTGACATAAACATGATATATACATTCATCCATATTACATATCTACCTTTTGAAAAAACAGCTTTGTGTATTGAAAGTTCATACATTAAAACATGATACACAAAGTAGAAGCACGTCATTAAATTGCATACAAGCAATACCAATTACAAACGTCGTGTCAATCGAGATACCAACCTTGGCGAGAATCTAGCCCGGCCCCGTGTGTGGGTTACAGCATGTTAGAGCTGTGCGCTCACAGGGGAAATCACTTCCGTCAGGTTGTCAGCCTGCATGCGCTCCGGTTCGTCTCTAACAAGCTCCCGAGGGACGCGTGCACCGCGAAACAGGGGTGTTCACTAGATCCAGACCTGGATGATTTTTTTTATTCGATGGTCGTGTTTTTTTTTTAGTAAGGTTTCTGTTGTTATAGTTTATGTTCTGTTTGTTTTATACTCTCAAAAGACAGAATTTCGAAGGAAAACAAAAAAAAGTGAAATGAAAAGAAAAAAGTTACTTCCAAGGCCTACTTATGAAAGACGTATATTTCTCCATTCTGAAATTCAGTTCTGACGGTATAACGCAAACAAAAATATGATTTCTTGGCTATCGTGGTGAATTAAGTATAGGGCTGGAAAATCTAGTTATTGGAGACCTCTATTCACATTTTCAGTGTTGATGTAACATATAAACGATCGCTCTCACTTTCCTTCCGAACATATTGTAGTGAAACCGCTTCATGCCATTCTGGATAGTCAGTATCTTCTGAAATACTATCGATTCATAATTAGACGAGCTTTAGCAAGGATTCAATTTGACGTACTGAAAAAAATTGGTGTTCGTACTTATGTTTTTTTTTATGTTTTTTGTCGGTTCTCCACAGGTCAAACGGCTACAGCTATCAACTTCAAACTTTTTTTATAATGGTTCCTCATCTAACTTGGATCTGTATAGTTTTGTGGCATTATCGGATGGTAACTTTTTTTTATGAATTTTAGAAATTTCAAAAATACCCATTAAAATTAACACACGGTGGAAAAAAAGAAAATATTTTTATTTTCGAAAAAAATGAAATTTTGCGTGAAGTGGAGTTACATTTTGATACACGTTTCTGAAAACATTTAGCTTGATCGGGTGAGTCATTTCGAAGAAAAATCATAAAATGTGCTAAATTGGTACCAACTCGAAGCAGTTTTTACCCATTTCTAGCTTGAATGTCACCCAATTGGCGAAGGTAGGCAAAAGTTTGTCAAAAAAATCGTCATACCATCACTATCCGCTCGTCTAACAACCCATGGCGTTTTCCTAGTAAACATCCACGATGTGTCACGTGTTATTTTCATTCTACGCTACGCTGTGAGATAAAAATCAACGGCTAAAAATATGGTGCGCTTTTGTTCTATGCAACTGATCTTCCCACCTTTCTTACTGCACAAGTAGAGTCATTAGCATCCAGACGAGTGTTGTCTGTATCTTATGTGTTGGTTAGTTTGTTGATGTTTTCTTGCGTCAGTTTAGTTTAGTTCTGTTTGTAACCATTCAAGTTTCCATGCATGACCTTTGGAATCGCCCTGGTGGGGACTTTTTGCCCTAAGGAGACTGCAAGGGACACATTTATTCCAATAATTGAGTGTATACAATTGTATGTCAAGCATTTGAACGCGATTTGGATTAAATTTACCATGACTATAATTAGTTGGGATTACGAAATGGGATATTGAAATGAATCATCACGATCCTGTAATATCTGGGATGGTTGAAGCTGGTTTAATGTTAGTGACTATATGTTCTAACCCGGCACTTCCACCATGACTTATTTCCCTCCTCTTTAACACTCTTCATCAGTTCTTTATCCTTCCTTCATCCAGTCTCCTCACACGTGCAAGAACTCAAATATGTAATAAAGTTGATAAAATGCACGTTTGATTGAAATATCATCAAGATGTATTCTACATTGCATCTAAGTTGTTCCATTTCGTCATTTTTGTTCTCTTCGAGGCAAAGTTATTCATTATATACACACTAACACTCAATTCTCCGCATAAGTATAACATGAACTGTAGTTTAGAATTCACCTACATACTGGATGAACAAACCTGATACAATACACACTTGAGAACAGCGAGTTAGTTCGTAGAAACAGAAGACGTATAGAAAAACCAAGTCTAATAATAATGTAAGTATAAGATGAATGACTAAATAACAAATAAGAGGCATGAATGAAAATAATATCAGCTTCTTCGTTCGACTTTGGAGTTCGACTTTTATTCGCGGGAAGACGTAGAACATCATCATGATGCTATCAAACTTTTGAATAGAAGTCCTTTTTTCGTCTGGATATATCAACAGCCAAGACTGACACTTTTCAAACTTTTTTTGTGTAGATTCGAAGAGTGAGTTTGCAAAGTTGGTGATAACATACAAAGAAAAAGAACAGAAACAGTCAACTTGTGTTTTGGTGGCTGGGCTGGCTCGTATAAGACAATAGTGGTATAAAACTGTGGAAACCAGAGATTCGACATACCGTGGATTGACCGTACTGACGAACACGCAAGTGAAACGTCAGGTGTTCTATTTTTTATACGGACTCTCTCTAGAGCTGTGTTAAAGTGACGGTGAATTGTTGAACCACAGTGTAAATTGGATCATTGGGTCGTCTCATTTTTACTGGGGTGATTTTTTTTACCGTTTCTGACGAATTCCTCTGAAGATGACTCCAATATTGACTTTTTTTTTTCAATAACATCGAAACATGACACAAAATCATTGTTCCCCAATTGAGGCATCTGATATTTTGTAAAATTGTATATTATTACTATTTATAGTAATATAATTCATATTAGTATTGACTGGACAAATTCTGTTAGCAAATGAAAACCTGAAATAATTTTTCACTATTTTTATTCACGCATGAAAAGTAACCAAGTGTGCAATTAAAACCAATTATGTTGGACACTTACAGAATATAGAGGAGAAGAGAAACCAGTACAAATTGTATCACCTAACAGCGTATTTATGTTTTCCAATGACTCAGCTGGTTACATTGCTGACAGAGTTCTGGTTCTGGCCTAATTATCGCCACGACAGCTTTAACCTAGGTTCATGCACATGATGTATTGCTAATACTATTCAATACATGCGCATCATCATATTGTCGCTATATATTCACATGTATGTATATATATATATATATATATATATATATATATATATATATATATATATATATATATATGAATATATATATATATTTATATATATATATATATATATATATATATATATATAAATATATATATATATTCATATATATATATATATATATATATATATATATATATATATATATATATATATATATTCGAATATATATCATATATATATATATATATATATATATATATACATATATATATATATATATATATATATATATATATATATATATATAAATATATATATATATATATATATACATATATATATGTATATGAATATATATAATCATATATATATATATATATATATATATATATATATATATATATATATATATATATATATATATATTTTATTTTTTATATTTTATTTTTATTATATATATATATTTCGTGAGATTCTAACCATTATACATTTTTGTACTGATTCATTACGCTGTACCATTTTGGTTTACCGCTTTGCAGACAACCGTCTAGACAGATACTTCCTCTCTCTCTCTCCCTCTCTCACACTCCATATATATATATATATATATATATATATATATATATATATATATATATATATATATATATATATATATATATATATATATATATATATATATATATATATATATATATATATATATATATATATATATAATATTGAATTATTGTTCATCATATGCGCATATGAATATTATTTTCATTCAATAATCAGCTCAGATGCAAGTTTTTATCAGCTTAATGTGTTCGTATATTTCTCCTCTCAACATTCTCGTATAGACAATCTTCCAAGTCGATTCAATTTCCGTGCTCGAATTCAACGACTTTTCCAGCAAACGTCGCCGGGCGTGTCTCCTTGAGTGATGAGCCGAGAGTGACAAATGGCTCTGATTATTGGCAAGACTGCGTCGAGGGGGTACAACATCAACCTCGTTTTTGCCCCATTGTAGTTCGATCTTTTTCTAATCGATCTCACAATCGATCCGGTCGACACGTTCCTAATCAAAAATAGAAGATTCATCGTTTTCTTTAGTGGCACGGCGATAAAACGAACACGCCCCTCGGCATTGCCTTGCGAGACCTTTACTTTCTTCGCCAGTGATTCAGAGAACATTCTCTCTAATACTAGGATAACGCTATTTGTCATTGATACGCTCTCGGGTGAGTCTTGAATGTATATTGATGATGATTAGGCCTCCTATTGTTCGCTCAAATACTCCATATGGATGTAATTAGGAGGGAAAATTGAATTCGTCTCGCGTCATTTCAGATTGAAGCACAATTAGCATCATTCCAATATATATATATCTGATTTTTTTTAAATTTTAATTGAATAATTGCTCATTATTTTCAATCAATTGGTAATTGATGAAAATCTCAAATGATGATCTATTGAAATTGATTTGATATCACAAAAACAGTTTGAACATTTGTGTTCCGGACTTTTGGGAACTGAACACTTCTGTGACGAGAATATATGGTCACAGAGAGGGCAGTCCCGGTATCAAACTTGACTGATTTTTTGTTTGAATAATTGAAATGAAGTGGTTTTATCACTTCTGTGGTGCTCCGTTCAAACGATCCTGACTCACCCTCAGCCTAGATCAGGAGCAATGATTCTGTTCCGATTTTATTAGAGAGAAAAAAGGATTGATTGTTACGATTATTCTTCAGAAGAGCGCTGACGACAAATTTAAAATTGCAATCTGAATGAGCGTTAGTAAATGAAACTATTTCCAATGCGCTTCTCGTGTGCGTACAGGCATGAGATCAAACACACGTCCTCTCACTCATCATCACTTCATCGTTTTATTGTGATCTCTTCATTATCTATTTCACCAATCCATTTGTATGGGAAACTTGAAAAATCGTATCGAACTGAATGTTTCTCTCCAAAACGATTAAGTCTATGGAAAAATATGTTTTCCCCATCGGCTAATTCCATACAATCGTATATATTTTTCTCGGGGACAAAATACCAAATGATAAAATTTAATTTAGAAATTTTCCAAGCTATATGACATTCTATTGTCGAAAAGTTTCACGTCCAAGCCTTCAATGCCGGTTCGAACGGCCCAGAACTGGAGTTGAACAGTCGTGAGTGAGTTTAGTTTGGAGTGGACGAGTATCCTTCCATCAAACAAGTAGGCAAATGCCCCTCGAGTGAAACATCCTCATAATCATGTCGAACTGAAACTTTCTTTCCAGTTTTCATTGAATATTGAATAGTGTGTGGAGAATGGTTCGTCTATTTCCATTCAGAAAAGATGGACGTCGTCAATCAACAAGATAATTGTATAACTTTTCGTTATTATGGATGATCTTGCACTGACTCCAAGGATAAATTTGAGGATTCAAGGATAGAACTCTCCTGAAGGATGCGAATGAGTTTCTCATCCCAAGCCTTCTTTTCACATCTCTGAATGAGAAATCTGGCATATAAATATGGAGGTAAATGTTTGTATGTTATGTTGGTAGAATATTTTCTTCTCTGGGGGATACAGAAATAAAGTACACACATATATATATATATATATATATATATACATTTATATATATATATATATATATATATATATATATATATATATATATATATATATATATATATATATATATTTATATATACATATAAATATATATATATATATATATATATATATATATATATATATATATATATATAAATATATATATATATATATATATATATATATATATATATATATATATATATATATATTCTCATATACATTCTTGGAATGTCCAATAGTCCGTTGTGTTGGATGCAAAGCTACCAACGTGAGCATTTCAACCAATATTTTTATATGGGTTCTTTCATTTTTCGCTGAAATTAATGTTGATGTTATTCAGAATTAATTCACATCTATTCATGATGAACGTGCTCAACACAACAACATTATCCACCAAGACCTATTTGGGCATCAGGTAGGCCTACTCAATCAGTGTGCACCTGAAGGCGGCATATTGCAGGTATGAATTAAGATTGAACCATGCCTAAAATATTTATATTCGATTGTTCAAAAAAGTTTATATATATATATATATATATATATATATATATATATATATATATATATATATATATATATATATCTTCATCAGACCATGTCATGGTATATATATGATCGCCTCTTGACACCTAATAATAATCAAATACAAAATTTATGATGTAGAAAAAATAGATAGTAATAATGAAAATCACACATGGATGATTGATAAAAAAGTGACTGTATAATATAATGAGAGAGTAATGATGGTAGTTTGATATGTAAAAGTATTAGTATGAACAGAGATATGAAAATAATATACAAATAATGAAAACATGAAGAATAATTGAGGGGGTTGGTGCAAAAACAAGTCAAGTCACAAATTTCATATCTGGAGATATTCACGGTATTAGATTCCAAATTCCAAAATTATTATATAGCTCCAATATTATCTATTCCTATAAGTATAGTGATACAAATACATCAATTTTCTAATGTAAAAATCATTTTGAGTGATTTTTATTGAAGGGATGATCATTTTTCTGCAACCCTTGATGCATTTGGACTTGTCATGTTTTTGCACCAAAAATAATTGTATTACATAATTACGATTTTTATCAAAGTTATTTATTTAAATCAATACAGAGTTGATATTTTGATTGCTAGAATTTCTGTATCTTTTCGATTTTCAACTCTAGACGGCCATTTGGTAAAATCTGACAGCTCACTGCCACCCTGATTGGTTACAAGAACAAGGCAAGTCCTGGGACATGTCTTGTTCTTCCCACAAAAGTGAGTGGCTATAAGTGTGCATTGCATACCGGCTTGTGAGGTATGTCCGGACTTAACTTATTATTGCTCCAAAATGAAGACAAAAAACTATCTTACATAATTGCTCGCTTTTTTCAAAAACGTCAAAAATGTGACTTGACTTGTTTTTGCATCAACCCCCTCAATTACGCTATGAATGTGATGAGTACAAATGGTTTCTCAAAATGCAATAGACCCTTTCAAGGCTGAAATTCCCATCAAATTGATGAAATCACTGTTTAGACTGAATTTCCTACCAAATTCTACAAAAAAAATTGTGATAGTGCCCCTAGCGCCTATCAAAAGACCAATCACGGTGATATTCTGAACATTATAGGTGGTTCTCAGGTATGAAGAAGTTGTTTCACAGTTTTTTTTTCCTCAACATCCACATAAATTCATTGACACCAGAACTGTTTGATGACAAGTTTCTATTCACCATCCAGACTTGTTCGATAATTGTGAATGTTCATACCACAAATGCACTAACAGCGTCTCGTAGAAGTCTATAAAAGCGTACTTAATATACTTAATTACGTGAATTTACTAATGTTCATCAAGAGTGTAGATTAAGTTATGCTTCAGCCATCTTCTGAAAGTGTTATCAGCTAGTCTAATTGTTTTCTTGCATCTCCCTCATTATAAAAGTAAATTAGTCCTTGGGAAGATTAGAGTCTCGCCTCTTAGCTTGTAGCAGAGCCAAGACTTTATGTTGGGTAGGCTGTTAAGTCGAATCACTAATTACTTGTAAGGATTAAAGCGGAGAGTTCAACCAAAACACGGATTAACTTCATGTAAAGAGCTGCCTAACACAAGGCCGGCTGGTTTACAGGCACAATCTAATACCACGCATATTACCAGAATCTGTTACTGGACGAATATTGTGCGAACAAATCAATATTGCATGAGATATTCAAGATAACATGGTTGATCGGACGATGAGTCATGCTTATTGATGAGCGTAGCGGAGTCTCCATCCGACTCTTATAGGTCTTTTCTGTGTTTTTTTTTCTTTTTTTTTTTGTACGTACTCCACAGGTCGGAGGGGTTGACTGATCAACATGAAACATTTTTGTAGACTCAAAATCACCCAACTCAGAACTGTATAGTTTTTGGAATGAATCGGTCGGACCTATTTTGAGAAAAATCATCTCGAAGTTTCTAAAAACCCCATAAGATTTGGCTGGGCGGAAAATGTTGAGAAATAAAATCTCTCCAAATGGGATGAAATTTTCTCTAAATGTGTATACATAGATTTTACACATTATCAAGATTTTGTATGCAATCCCAATGAGCCGTTTCGAAGAAAACGAATGAAATAACTGATAATATTCATCAAATATATCATGAAAATTGTGACAATTAAATTGTCGAGATTCACTGCTCTCTAGATTCAAGAGTTGACCAACAATGAAGTATTTTTTATATGCGTCAAGGTGTGTAGAATACCAGAGTCAATGAAGTGGCAAGAGAAGAACTACTTTAACGACTTGTATAGCTTATTCAGATATCAAGGTGTGTAGAATACCAGAGTCGATAAAGTAGCAAGGGTAGAACTACTTCAAGGACTTTTATACCTTATTCAGATATCTCGCTCATCTTACAATGCAAATTCCGCGTTCTCCCAGTATTGATTCATAATCAAATAAATGGTGGGTTAGTGGATGGTCTATGAGAGGTGATCACGGGGGGAGGGTAGTAATTGGAAGATGTAGAAGAGATGTCCGCAGGTTTTCGTTTTTGATAAGGACAGGAATTAAATGGAATGATTTGGAGGAGGACATGTATAGTAAAAGAAGCGAGTTTGGGTGAATTCAAGAGAAGGGTTGTGGAATGTGAAAGTGAGAAAGAGGGGATAATAATGAATTAAGTTCATGTGGTAAACAGATGTGGTAATTTTACTGTGCCACCGTGTACGAGTTACACAATTGTACTTTCAAATGAATAATAATAATAATAATGGGAAATTTCACTTCTCATCATTTGAAATACGATAAAAAGAACATGGTAAACTATTCATTTCCGGTTTTTATTTCAAGATTTGAACGTTATATGCCTGGATAAAGTACTAATTGGCCACGAACTTTAGTAGTGGAGTGATAGGCCTCATTATAACATTATGGACCCATCACTCATTTTTTTCCAATTCGTAAAATGATGAACTTTAAATCTGCTGTTCATGGAGAGAAGTGATCACTGCCCAAGAGACTTAGTTCAAAGTGGAAGATATCAACATTCGTGTGTTTTGTTTACTCTTGATAACAATGCTGGTAATGTCCGTATATATATAACAGAAACGGTCATAATGTGTTCCGGACTTTCGGAAACTGAAATAACTTTCATCTGCTGCGGAAAATTATGGTCACAGACAGCGCAGTCCTGGTGTTGAACTTAATTGGTTTCAAATAATTGAGATGGAGTGGTAAAATGGGGTGGTAGAGGGGGTGTGATGCCTCGTCCAAACGATCCTACCTTTCATTCATAGCCTTAATTGGGAAACAATGATTCTGATATCAAGTGGAACACAGGTTTTCGATTACAACGGAGCTGTTATCAGTAAAATCCGCTCAACTCGCACAGATAGAGAACTGGAGAAACACAATTGTGAGATGGTTGAGGATGGAAATGTTAGAACACTCGAACAATTTCACATTATTCGGAATATTTCAAAAAGCTCTGTGTTGTGATTTAATTGGAATATTGAAATCTCATACAGATCAAAATTCATCACTGTTAACGTAATATTCAGCTAACTTCACTTTCATGGACTCTGGAGATGATAAATCATATGTATTCTCCGTGATACAATTGGAATATCACCAATTAACATGGGATTCTTCGACAACTTTCAGTCATAAGTTGTGCTCAAGAAGTTGAATTGACTTTCTGTTTTGTTTTGTGATCGTGTTATCTAATTGACTGACCAGGTGATGAGTTCAACAAACTCTTGAACGGACTGTAGGAAAATGGTCACAACTTGCCGATGTTTTTAAACTCGGGCTGTCGTGGGTATCAAGCCGTTCTCGAGTGATTTGATGAATGGAGTTCCAGAGATTGTCCAGGACTTGACCGGAAAGAGGTTGAGAGAATGGGATACAGATGGACAGACATAACACGTCGCTATTTGATTGGAAGGATTGACTATCAAACCGTCCATCTTGCATTTCAATACGAATCGTTTATCAATCATTCTTCGAAGATTTTATGGATAAATATGTATGAACTTATATATATATATATACATATATATATATATATATATATATATATATATATATATATATATATATATATATATATATATACATATATGTATATATATATGAATATATATATATATATATATATATATATATATATATATATATATATTATGTATGAATATATATATATATATATATATGAATATATATATATATATATATATATATATATATATATTTATATATATATATATATATATCTTATATACATATATATATATATATATATATATATATATATATATATATATATATATATATATATATTTATAAATATATATTTATGAATATTCATATATATATATATATATATATATATATATATATATATATATATATATATATATATATTTATATATATATATATATGTATATATATTGTTAGCTCAATAATAAGTTTTTTCTATCCCTAACCCATGCACATGTGCCCGTTACTCATTGGTTGAGAACAACTGGTGTATATACAGTACATTAGGTTCACTCGCTACAGTAGAAATCCAATAAACATAAATAAGCGACGATATTTTCTATATGAAACCAAATACCACACATGGCTTTTGTAGAACATGTCGAAATACCCTGAGACAACTGGTGAACTGTGTCGAGATGCTTGGCAGCTCACATAAAACCATAAGACTATTACTTACAGCGTCGTATTGTAAAAGTCTTCTACTTAAGAGCCTTTAGTCTTGGCCTTTTGTTATTAGGAATACAGTTGAGTGAAATTCTCTGACATGCAGTGAGTTTTGAAAGTTGTATTGTTTTGAGAAATTGTTTCTTATTTTATGTATTTCAGAAATAATTCCCATTCCCATTGGTTATTAACCTAACGTGGAAATGCTCCGAGTGATATTCGAAGATGGAAAAGTTTCGCGAATAATAGAGAGTTGAGAGTTAATGCTTCAACCCAACTGTGACCGATAAAATGATTCGATCATATGTTTGAATAACATTTGACTATATCACTCTTCCATCCTGACTGATGGTTTCCCTGTTTCTTTCTCAGCCGTTCCAGTCTGAGGTATGATTATAACCCACAGATTCAATCAGCCAAGATCGCATAGTATGAACGAAATTAATCATGAAATTAAATTGAATGAATCATTTTTTTTTAATTGACATCGAAACTCGATAAAAATCATTGTTGTCTGATTCAGGCAATGAATGAAACAGGATTGTTTGAACGGGGCTCCATGAGGGTGATCTCATCCGAGGGGTGAACATAAACTAATATTTTTTTTTGTACATTGGTTCTTGATTTTTTTTTAATCTCGTGACTTTTTTTTATTCTTGTGATTTTTTTGATTCTGCTGAATTTTTTTCACTGGCGTGATTTTTCGGGACTCGCGTATTTTTCCTTATATAGAAAATTTCTTTCACTCACGTGATTCTTGCTTGATTCGGGTATTTTTTTCATTACTTTTTTTTATTCCCCGATTTTTTTTTATTCTCGAGATTTTTTAGGATCGGGGTGATTTTTTCCTTTCACGTTATTCTTGTGATTGATTCGAGTGATCCTTTTCAATTCGCTTCATTTTCTTGGACTCGCGTGATTTTTCTACATTCTTTTCAAATTTACATCCGATGTTTTCACTTGTTCACCCCTCGATTTTAACCACCCACATAATGATTACAAATAAGTTTCAAATCACAATTACAAAATTAATCAAGTACCGTATACAATGAAAAAAAATCAATTCGGTAGTAAACACAAGTTGAGAAGAAGAGAGAAGAGAGAAGAAAGTCAGGATGGTGAGAGATCTCAGGGTTTTTCCGACCCCAATCAGAACGTTTCGATTATTTTCTAACCCTGACATTTTCACCTCTGGATTTTATTGTTTGTTGGATAAGTTATCTTATTCTTAATTTTATTTTGAGTGGTGAGATCACTTTTGTGGTGCCTCGTTCAAACTGTCTTAACTTTTATTCACAGCCTGAATTGAAGAACAATAATTTCGTATCAAATTTCGATGTTATGAAATAAAAGTATGTGTCACTTTTCAATTTTGTCATAACTAAATTTCCTCATCATATTGTTCAATCCTATTCGAATGTAAACATTTTTCATATCCAATCAGTTCTCTTCTCATGCACTAATATGCAATATTTTTGATCCATTTCTATCTATTGATCAATATATTTCTCTTTATATTTGTTATCCTGCTCTCTGGTGTAGTCAGGGACCGATGAAGGTATTTCCATCTACCGTTAATAACATCAGGATGGATTACATGTCTGAAATATTCCGGCATTCCCCCCAGTAACTTATATAGTAACTTGTAATACGGAATGCATTGAAACTGACATTTCACGTGTGAAAATAGTTAGTGAATTGCGACATTGATTTCATCTCATATCTCAGCTAGACGGTCTCATCTCACTGACTCAAAAGATAGCGAATAGGCAAATCGTGAATCATCTATGTTCATCAAAATCTTGATATACACAACCACCGTGTTCAACCTGATTCCAGGAAACCGCGTAAAAGCGGCACCTCTTGGAGGATTCCGAGACGGCCTTCAGTGGGAATAGAAAGTTATACATCGTTATTTCACTGCAAACAATAGTGCATTAAGGCCCAGTATTACCACGGCCAGTTAGTAGTCATCTGAGAGTTGGTGAAAACAAATAGCACAGGTAACCATGGTGATAACAACTTTGAACTGTCAGATAAATGCTAACTAGACTTGGTAATACCGGGCCTAAGTGATACAAGTGACTCTTCACTGTCCAGAAGCCCCAAGTGCAATAACCATCCATCTTATATTCAATTCATTCCATTCATCATCCACCGACACCAATAGATCTTAGTCATCAAAACAGTGCGTCGTTCAATCCAATATAAGTGAACGAATAAATAAACAGAAATATATTTATTTTTGTGGAAAAAAATAAATGTTGAAAGATTTAATATAAAAGGTTCTCGGCTCCTCGCGAATTTGAATCTTGAAACTTTTGTAAATAGACCTCTATATTTAACAAGAATTTCAAATGCGATCCCTCATCAAGAAACGAAGCTCTTCAAATTTCGAACCATTGGATTTATTAACGGGAGAAAGTTGAGACAATCATGTCTATCAGTTTGCAGCACGAATAGCGGGTAGACAAAAAACATAATAAACAAAGAAAACAGAAGAGATACACAGAGGCATCGAGAGAGATATGCCAGGATTCCTCGCGTGTAGCAACATCTATAAGAGTTTTGCTTTTATACTCCACCTTCCTGTATGATGTACAAATCAAATCTACAAACTCGATAAAAGATGTTTTTCAATCTACAGTAAATACAATTTTATTTGAACCGAACTCACCGAAGAAATTCTAGAGTAAGCAATCGTTGCTTCCCATACACATTCCAGAACAAAAGGAATGAAATTATAGCTCCCCGATTCGGGCTTAAATCCCCATACATAATCACTTCGTCGTTTTATCATCAGATGATTTTGTATTGTGATGAACTTTACATCTGCTGTATGTTGATGGAGAGAAGTGATCATTGCCCGAGAGACTTATTTCAAAGTGGAAGATATCAACATTCGTGTGTTTTGTTCACTCTTAATACCAATGCTGATAATGTCCGGATATATCACAGAAACGGCTTTTACTTATAATGTATTCCGGAATTTCGGAAACTGAAATACTTATCTGCGGCGGAAATTAATGGTCAACAACAGCACAGTCCTGGTGTTGAAGTTCATTGGTTATAAACATTTAAAATGGGGTGGTAAGATCGCCCTTGTGGTGCCCCGTCCAAACGATCCTAACTTTCATCCACAGCCTTAATTGGGGAACAATGATTTTGTATCAAGTTCCGATGTTACTAAAAAAAAAAAGATAACGTCAGTGTAAATGATATCGTTCTTTGAAAAGTGGTTAATTATTAATGAGTTGATATTACGTAAAATACTTCTGATTTTGAGACTACGGAGTGAAATCATATAAAAGGAAGTCGATCATTTATCGAAGTGTAAGTGTGAGAATGAAACGTGATGATCGATTTCAAAATAGATTGGGTGAGGTTTTTGAAATCTTGTAAATCATGAAATCCGTAGCTCATGTCAATTAACTCACATTTACATTCTTCGGAGTTGATAAAATATTTTGTATCAATATATGCGCGTTATACATACTGTTATATAATTCTTATATCACATAATATTATAATTGTTATTTCATGTGATACAATTTTGTTCATGTAAAATCGTCGTTTTCTTTCCTTTTTTCTCTCGGACTCACCCTTGAAATGAAAAACAGTGAAGTACTACTTTCAAGCTATGCCAAGTTATAATTGTGTGTGTTTTTATTAATCTTTGATTTTGATTCCAGTAGGAATGAAACACGATATGTCCGAACATGATATGTTATCTTACCCCCACAGTCAAGCCAGTATTCTCGGCTTTGTAGGATTGTGCATCTTCCATGTGATGATGTATCCAATGTGTGACCAATAATAATGTAAGAATCAACCAATCACTGGGATATACCCAGCAGATTTACCGGGGTTCAACAGTTCCTCAGAGATTCTATCAATCCTCACTCCCCACTCTCTCTCAGTCTGGCGGTGAGCATTGTAGCGTTTCTCCCACATCGATCGGTTGAGGCATTCCCGAAAGTTTGGCAGGCCATAAACCGCACACAATACTACACAAAGCTGAACCTGTAGGACCTGTGATTTTGATAATCAGGATGATTGTAGATGTCATGATTTATGATGGCTCAGTAACGATGGAAGAGAGAAGAAGTTACGATTCAATAGAATATAACGTATATCATCAATGAATGATCTGAGAAAATTGAAATAACTTATACCCATTGCACTCTGATTTTCATGGAGATATAATCTCATCAACCATGCCTCTTGAAT
>OZ023334.1:37663942-37688662 GCA_964007535.1 Brachyptera risi | reverse complement strand
TGACTTCTAATAAAAGTCCCAACAGGAGACTGGAACGACAAACCACTTCAGCACGCTTGATGCGACGAAATCACCCAATATCACATTTACCTCAAGTGAGAAGACGTTTCCAAATCTCATGCTTTATGCAAGTCTCGAACCCATCCACGCCTCATGGTGATTCAATTATCTAAAGCGTTACTTCAGTTGGCTGAGCCCCGGAGGTTGGCTATACCTCATTGATGAAAAGTACAAGTTGAAAACATCGATTGATAGATCCGACAAAAACATATTTTTGTACACTTTTTTCACCACGAGGATTTTGGGTCAATTCAGGGCCACATTACTTGTGTATTTCACACCAGTCTTCTCAAACGTTCTCATGGAATTATACTAGAACATTGGAGACAGAATGATATTACACGCAGTCTATCTCTGTATTGTCCTGTTTGGGATACATTCGGCGTCGCTCGTGTTGCGGGGGGGAGGGGGGGGGGGGAGGGGGGGGGGCTATGAATTATTGAGCGCGAGCATTTTCCATCCTCTTTGTGAACCGTACGAGGCGTTAAATGTTGCAATAGCAGCTGCAAATGCTGGAGACAGGGAATTTGGGGACCATTCATTCTCATTTACAGCTCGTGTCAACCGAGAAATTCCCTAAATACTACCACTGATCCACATTCTCCAGTTGTAGGCAGTAGGCTTCATAATTCTTTCCAGCGGACATGACGACTGTCCTAGGATGATAATGACTATTTCATTTCTGACATGGATTGTGAAATGTATGATAATAATTCACCTTGTTCAAATTAAATAACTCTATGTAATACTTATTTAATTTGGACTTCCCATAAGAAGTAAATATGTTGGCCAAAAACATGTACACTACGTTGGACATTTTATATATAATAATTCACCTTTGGATATAAGAAAATGCAGATCAATTTATTTGTTTGAAAAAAATATTGTTGTTGGATGGAAGAGCCAGAAATGAACAACATATTGCAGATGATGGACTTTCTACTATGAATGAAATCAGAGTGAATATCCGTTTTGTTATAATTGTTGATGTTTAATTGTATTGTCACAATATATTGTAACATTGTTTTGTTCCCAGTCACTTAATCTCGCGTGATTCAATTTCATATTCATAACCATATTTCTTTCCATTCATTATTCATATAATCATGGTACCCATGTTCACCTCATGTGTGCAGTTTCCATTCATGTTACTGTCATATTATCATTATCATTACCAATTCATTTCTCCAATGATAACTTCTTGTTTGTTTGTTTGTTTTGATGATTGAAAGTATCATATAAGTTATAGATTTTCAAGATTGTGCTAATTATTAGTATTTGGAACCTTGTTTTGTTTGTTGTATGTTCGATGACTCACTAGTTTATTACTTATTACTTCATTTTCTTCTGCGTAACTTCTTCCAGGCAACCCGCACACAAGAGTTCCTCTCTCATGCGGGTTTCTTGTTGTGAAATATGATATGAGAAAAAACAATTGAAGGATGTGTGTATTTATTGTTCAAAAACAAGAATAAAATGATTCAGAAATGAGGAAAAATGTATGTTAATAATGTTTAGAAACAAGAATAAAATGATTCAGAAATAAGAATGAAAAATGTATGTTGATAATGTTCAGAAACAAGAATGAAATGATTCAGAAATGAGAATGAAAAATGTATGTTAATAATGTTCAGAAACAAGAATGAAATGATTCAGAAATGAGAATGAAAAATGTATGTTAATAATGTTCAGAAACAAGAATAAAATGATTCAGAAATGAGAATGAAAAATGTATGTTAATAATGTTCAGAAACAAGAATGAAATGATTCAGAAATGAGAATGAAAAATGTATGTTAATAATGTTTAGAAACAAGAATAAAATGATTCAAAAATGAGAATGAAAAATGTATGTTAATAATGTTCAGAAACAAGAATGAAATGATTCAGAAATGAGAATGAAAAATGTATGTTAATAATGTTCAGAAACAAGAATAAAATGATTCAGAAATGAGAATGAAAAATGTATGTTAATAATGTTCAGAAACAAGAATGAAATGATTCAGAAATGAGAATGAAAAATGTATGTTAATAATGTTTAGAAACAAGAATGAAATGATTCAGAAATAAGAATGAAAAATGTATGTTAATAATGTTCAGAAACAAGAATAAAATGATTCAGAAATGAGAATGAAAAATGTATGTTAATAATGTTCAGAAACAAGAATAAAATGATTCAGAAATGAGAATGGAAAATGTATTTAAATAATGTTCAGAAACAAGAATAAAATGATACAGGAATGAAAATGAAAAACGTATGTTAATAATGTTCAGAAACAAGAATAGAATGATTCAGGAATGAGAATGAAAAATGTATGTTAATAATGTTCAGAAACAAGAATAAAATGATTCAGAAATGAGAATGAAAAATGTATGTTAATAATGTTCAGAAACAAGAATAAAATGATTCAGAAATGAAAATGAAAAATGTATGTTAATAATGTTCAGAAACAAGAATAAAATGATTCAGAAATGAGAATGAAAAATGTATGTTAATAATGTTAAGAAACAAGGATTCAGAAATGAGAATGGAAAATGTATGTTGATAATGTTCAGAAACAAGAATAAAATGATTCAGAAATGAAAATGAAAAATGTATGTTAATAATGTTCAGAAACAAGGATTCAGAAATGAGAATGAAAAATGTATGTTAATAATGTTCAGAAACAAGGATTCAGAAATGAGAATAAAAAATGTATGTTAATAATGTTCAGAAACAAGGATTCAGAAATGAGAATGAAAAATATATGTTAATAATATTCAGAAACAAGAATAAAATGATTCAGAAATGAGAATGAAAAATGTATGTTAATAATGTTCAGAAACGAGGATTCAGAAATGAGAATGAAAAATGTATGTTAATAATGTTCAGAAACAAGAATAAAATGATTCAGAAATGAGAATGAAAAATATATGTTAATAATGTTCAGAAACAAGAATAAAATGATTCAGAAATGAGAATGAAAAATGTATGTTAATAATGTTCAGAAACAAGAATAAAATGATTCAGAAATGAGAATGAAAAATGTATGTTAATAATGTTCAGAAACAAGAATAAAATGATTCAGAAATGAGAATGAAAAATGTATGTTAATAATGTTCAAAAACAAGGATTCAGAAATGAGAATGGAAAATGTATGTTAATAATGTTCAGAAACAAGAATAAAATGATTCAGAAATGAAAATGAAAAATGTATGTGAATAATGTTCAGAAACGAGAATAAAATGATTCAGAAATGAAAATGAGAAATGAATGTTTGATGATTATCTCTCTCGGGAGCGAGCAGGCGCGGCTCAGCCGAACTCCTAATCATCCGAGTGCCGAGTTCAGAACGTTTGTTCTCATCCAAATTCTGTTCTCGTAATCCTTGATTTTCCATTCAGTAATTTGATAAAATTTGAAACCAATTTCTTATCACCACAAAAACTACGGTCGTGAAATTTCACCTCATGAGAAATTACAATCCATAAATTCAAATACTATTGAGACGAGTGGTTGAGTGGCTAGCATACTGAACCGTAATTCAGAAGCAGGTTCTATTCCCACCATGTTCTACCATTCTGACAGGGTTTTCCGTGGCTTGCCTATGTCTCTCACGTCAATACTGGGATGATTCCTTAACAACACGGCACGACCGACTAGATATTAAATGTCATCACTTCATCGTATTAATTCATCATTACAGACATCAATGCAATAGTCAGTGTGGTTCATATCACAATACCCAGATTACTGTCTCAATATCGTATGGTTAAATTATTATTATCACACCAAACGTCGAATGGCTGACATTTTGAGGCATTCCCACCAATATCGAATCAACACCTTTGATTGGCTTGAAGGAAATTATATCTTTCTCCCTCGTCTCTCTCTCTCTCTCTCTCTCTCTCTCTCTTTCTTTCTCTCTCTCTCCCTCTCTCTCTCTCTCTCTCCCTCCCTCTTTATCTCTCTCCATTACTCTCTCCCTCTTCTCTCCCTATGTATATTTCTCTCTCTCTCTCTCCTCCTCTCTCTCTCTCTCTCCATTTCTCTCTCTCCCTTGTCTCTCTCTCTCTCTCTCTCTCTCTCTCTCTTTCTCTCTCTCTCTCTCTCTCTCTTCCTATCTCTCTCTCCCTCGTCTCTCTCTCTCTCCCTCGTATCTCTCTCTCTCTCTCTTTCTCTCTATCTCTCTCTCTCTCTCTCTCCTTCTCTCTCTCTCTCTCTCTCTCTCTCTCTCTCCCTCTCTCTCTCTCATATAGAGAAGCAGTGTGATTATCCATGCCTCGTTGGTTGGATATATACAATGTGATAATTATCTCACGTCAAGACAGATGTCGGCTTTTGACAGAGGACAGGTATTCAACACTCAAATGGGTATTCGATGCTGACTTGTCACATTGTTTAGTGGAGTTAATAGTAAATCCTTGTTAGGGACAATCCGTTACATTCTGATCCCTCCAATTGGTTGGATCACTGACAGGATCTATAACAGCTGAAACACAGACACCAACATTTCATCATAGATTATTGATCTCGGATACAATCTTGACCAATCGTGATTGCGTTACATTATTAGATACGGCGATAAAACCGCTGCCGAAGAATTCATTATTTGGAAGCTGACTTTCCATAAACATTTTAGCGAAGCGAAACGAAACAAAAGAACAAGAATTAGTTAGACGAGCTTTAGCAAGGATTCAATTTGATATACTGAGAAAAATTAGTGTTCGTTTTAATTTTTTTTTTTCCATGTTTTTTTTGTCGGTTCTTCACAGGTCGAACAGCCACAGCTATCAACTTCAAACTTTTTTTCATCATGGTTACTCATCTAACTTAGATCTGTATAGTTTTGTGGCATTATCGATTGGTAATTTTTCATTTTTAGGAATTTTAGAAATTTCAAAAATACCCGTTAGAATAACACGGCGGGAATAAAATAAAAATATTTTCATTTTTCCAAAAAATGACATTTTGTGTGAACTTGAATTACATTTTTATACACATTTCTGGGAATTCTCAGCTCAATCGGGTGAGCCATTTTGAAGAAAAAACATGAAATGTGCTAAATTGTTACCACTCGAAGCAGTTTTTACCCATTTATAACTCAAATGTCACCCAATTGGCGTATTTAGGCAAAAGTTTGGCAAAGAAGTCGACATACTTTTACTCTCCGCTCGTCTGATAACGCGTATATAGCGTTTGCCTACTGATAGCCAATCACAGGCCCGAAAACCACAAGGAGTCCATGTTGGAATTTCGCAACATGGCGGCCAAGACGAGTTGGGCCAAACTAACTTTTTTCGGAAATGGCGGAAATATAATAATGGTTCCCAGGTTTCACTCCTATGATCGCTAGTGTCTATACTACCCTTCACGGCACATCGAGTGCTTGGACCGCCAAACCGTGTTCGTGATAACAATCGTAAAGATGTTTTTAGAATTAGTTTTAAAATTGAAAATTCTTATTTATGAATTTTTATATCAATTGATAATTATATCAATGTATAGAAATCCACCAGGACGCGGTATAATCACTGCTCAGCTCAGAATGAAATCAGTGAAGGAAGCGCTGGAATGCGAATTCGTCACGCAAAGTTTCGCACTCATTTTATTTTATGGAGAGCTAGCTTAAAACGTTCGTGAATACAGACTAGGAAAACGCGGGATGCGCGTTGTTAGACGAGCTTAGGGGTATAGAAATCTAGAATGAAAAATAATTTGTCAACCCAATCTACATCTACAGACCTTGGATCACTCCAAACGTTCAAAAACCTTACGAGAATCAGTTATGTCACGGCCTTCCTCTTCATTCATTTCAATCGTTTTGAATTAATTGGTGACACTTGTTGCTATAGATTCAATTGGTTCCCGTAATAGCCTAAATTGATGAGAAAATGCTTTATAAATGCGTTTTCTTCGTTATTTCTCATCCGATTGATGCGAAAAATCTCTCAAAATGTGCTTAATAGTTTCCTTTATATTCGGCGAAAATTTGAGAGGTCTTGAAAAATTTTGATTTTTCAAGTATTTTCCTCCGGGTTATTCTAATGGGGATTTTTGAAATTTCTAAAATTCATAAAAAAAAAGTTACCACCCGATAATGCCACAAAACTATACAGATCTAAGTTAGATGAGGAACCATGACGAAAAAAAGTTTGAAGTTGATAGCTGTAGCCGTTTGACCTGTGGAGAACCGACAAAAAAACATAAAAAAAAAAAAAAAAAAACATAAAAACGAACACCAATTTTTTTCAGTATGTCAAATTGAATCCTCGCTAAAGCTCGTCTAATAATTGTTGCGATACGGTTCTTGCAACAATCGTTCACACACACGAACCAATTCCTCAAGGCGTTCCCACTCCACATAGGGCAAACAGTTCCCGCTAGAGTAGTTCTGGAGATATGGTTGATCTGATGCAGGCATTTCGATCTGAAATGCTGATGCGTCAAATTTCATGAAAACTGAGTCGAAATTTCAATTGAATTCGATAACATTTGATATATTTGTCATCGATTTTTGTTCCAACCTCATTGCATACATTTGTCGAAGATAAATGACAGGTGACATATTGTGAATGTTCATGATGGATTCAAATAGTCCTAGATGCTAAAACTTCTCTGCACTGTGTAGCAGTTTGACAACAATATGTCCATCAGGAGACTCACTGTGATCGTTTATATGTCATGTGAACACTGAAAATGGTACGCTGTGGGTGGGTGTCTCATGAGTTGGGTCTTATTTATCATTATTCATCATGATTCATTATTCATTCATGAGTTTTGGACCATTTTTCCGGTGACAGTTGATTCTACATACTAGTTATTATTCCAATAATCTCGATTTTAAGTTCAGAGTAGAATATAAAATGCGTGAAACAAAAAGTGTAGCAAAGTGTCATTTATGAATGTAGCTTCATAGATTTGATAGAATAGTGTTGAATACAGAGAATGTTAGTAACGTTTCCATCTTGTCTTTGGGAAGATCGTTCCAGAGGCGAGTGAATCTACCAAGAGAAGTTTAGAGGCCTATGTTGGTGTTATGTCTTGGTAGGTGAATTATTGAGAATCCTGATTCATTAGCCACCGAAGTGAGTTCGTATTTGGATGTCCAACGAAATATTTCACTTTCGTGTAACGTTTTAAGATATCGTGATTCTATACAATCACGATTACCGTTTCGTTTAATTTTTTTTTCACAAATTTTTTTTTCACACATTTTTTTTTTTTTTTTTACATTCTTTTTTTCACCATCATCGGTTTTGTACATACAAATAAGAACACTGAACAATCAAATACTATCCACAAATTATCCAAGGGGGACTTGACCGTGGGAAGAAAGAAATTAAATTATATCTGTATATTGCTTAGCTCTAGATTTTATACATTAGTTATGGATGTGATTGAGAAAATATAAACATAATTGATAAATTGAATGGCAATAAATAATATGAGTGGAACAAAAAAAATATGATCTACACAATGGACTATTATTCACAAAAGAATGATTCGAAATTACACTGATTAAGAGATTGCAATATCGTATTGTAATCAGCATAATAATAATCCGACTGAACGATTGAATGAATGAATAAATACATTTATAATCACTTTAAATTGGAAAGTGTCACTCACAGTGATTGAACCCTTGTTACGCTTCATCTCTTGATTGCTTACAATGGATTGAAGTTGGCGGAGAAATGCAAATGTTGTTCAAGCCAACGATGTCGGTGTGAGGCGGGTGGCCTACACGGACGGCGCACGCACAGGATCGCTATTTGGATCGCGTCGATCTCGGTTAGTAGCTCAAGTCTGATTCGTGACTGAATTATGTTTAGGGTGTATAGTATGAAGAGGGGATGAAAAGATTGTTTTGAGAAATTACAATTCCTCTTCACGACTACCTTTGAAGTTCATTGACGTTTCAATGGAGAGAAGTTTTCCACGTTCTAGAACAGGTTACGTCTTTCGATATGGTTTTCAATTAATCTAATGATTTTTTCTGACGCAAATTTTCATATTCTTCATTGATATATGAATTGAACTCTTGGTGTCGATAATGATACATTCTCATAAACCAAATAATAATAATAAAAATTAAAATTAATAATAATAGTTAGTCTAAAAAGTGATTTCATCAAAATGATAGATATTTAAGCCTTGAAAGGATCTATTGCCATTTTGAGAAACCATTTGTACTCATCACATTATTAGCATAATTATTCTTCATTTTTTTTCCATGATTTTTCTATTATTTTCATATCTCTGTTCATAATATCACTTTTTCATATCAGGCTACTGTTTATTACTCTCTCATTATTTCCCACAATCATTTTTTTATCAATCATTCATGTGTGATTTATCATTATTATGTGTTTTTTCCACTTCATCAATTTCGTATTTGATTATTATTATGTGTCAAAAGGCAATCATGTATACCATGACATAGTCTAATAAAGATTTATATATATCATATCTTTATTTCATCTTGATTGAACAACAAGTTGTTATAAGACAAACCATAAGTTATGAATATAATTCGATGCATCTTTGAGAAATACGATATCAGTGGAATATATCACTCCTGAATGTGAGATCCACCATTCAGCTCCCTATGAACAGAGACGGGATATATCGGATGCTCCAGGTTTGTACTTCAGTCCGGCCGGAGTGTGGTTACAACTATATCGCCAGATCTGAAACCATTCATAGTGGTCCAGCACACTTGACCACTAGTGATAGGCGTGGCTTATCGGTAGGCCACCTAGATCTATAATTAATTTTGGCATTCAGAGATACTCTGATTAAACGAGCTTTAGCAAGGATTCAATTTGACATACTGAAAAAAAATGGTGTTCGTTTTTATGTTTTTTTTTTTTTTGTTTTATTTTCGGTTCTCCACAGGCCAAACAGCTACAGCTATCAACTTCAGAATTTTTTTCATAATGGTTCATCATTTAACTCAGATCTGTATAGTTTTGTGGCATTATCGGATGATTACTTTTTTTATGAATTTAAGAAATTTCAAAAATGCCCATTGAAATAACACGGCGGAAAAAAGAAAATATTTCTATTTGAAAGAAAAAAAGATTCCGCCAGAAGTTGATTTACATTCTGATACACATTTCTGAAATTTTTCAGCTTGATCGGGTGAGCCTTTTCGAAGATAAACCATAAAATGTGCTAAATTGGTACCACTCGAAGCAGTTTTCACCCATTTCTAACTTAATATGTCACCCAATAGGCGAATGTAGGCAAAAGTTTGGCAAAGAAGTCGACATAGTATTACTTTCCGCTCGTCTAACAACCCGTATATAGCGTTTTCCTAGTAGGTAATATCAAATCACCCACATAATAAACAGCCCATTTGATTGGATGTTTTGTTTTGTGACGTTTGTGGGCGGGTCAATCACTAGTCGTCAATTCGGATACAACATTTAACAACTGGAGACTTGATGGAGGAAATATCAGCAGGGCCGTATTAAGGGCTAGTCTCACGAGTCCTGGGATTAGGGTGACAAATTATCAAGGTGCATCAGTCTCTCAAAAATCAAATAATAAGTGAGTATATTTTAAAAATTCATATATGTTCATATAGAATATTCTATACTCACGTTTTGAGATAGCAACTAATACATAGAGAGCGTTACAAACAACGTTCTATATTGATTTCAGTTTTTGTCCAGTTGGCCTATACAATATAATCTTGATATTATATTCGTCTTGCCGTTCAATACATTTCAATATCATTATTCCAATATATTATTGAGTGACGGTCGAAGTTCATGAAATGATCCTTCTCACTGGCAGGTCATATACAGTATTAGGTCTTTGTTTTTTATAATGTTATTGATCTGTATGCATCAGTTTATCTACAATATTCATTTATAAAAGCTGATTATTGCTTGGGTACTATTACCATTTGAATTGTTTTTTTCATTGGTCATTACTGCCACCTTCTTTGTAAACTGTTCATTACTTTTACAATTAATTGCTTCTGTGTTTAAGTTTGAACTTCGAGTATTTATTTGTATCTGTTTTTTGTGCCCTTCAAGAGGCCTATAACAATGTATGAAATGAACAATGTTATCTGTAACAGAATAAAATGATTTTTGAACTTGAGCAATGATCATGCACGTTCTTCTGAATGAAACCCAGTGCTAGTCACACTTATGAGATGGTGTTTTATTCTGAATAACTAACCATACTTGAGGGAGAGGCGGGGGAGAGGGAGGGGCCAAACATTTCGGACCTAGGGGCACAAAAGATCCTGATACGGCCCTGTACACCATCATTATATATTAACACATCTCACCGAGATAAATGAATATGAATTTGAAATTGACTGGGAAAACGCCATATATGAGTTGTTGGACGAGCGGATAGTAATATTATATCGACTTTCATGGCCAAACTCTTGCCTCCATTCGCCAATTGGGTGACATTTAAGTAAGAAATGTGTAAAAACTGCTTCGAGTGGTACACATGTAGCACATTTTATGGTTTTCTCTCGAAATGGCTAACCCGATCAAGCTGAAAGTTTTGAGAATGTGTATCATAATGTAACTCAATTTCACGCAAAATTTAATTTTTTTTGAAAATAAAAATATTTTCTCTTTTCTCCGACGTGCTATTCTAAAGAGTATTTTTGAAATTTCTAAAATTCATAAAAAAAAATAACTTATGATACGATGATGCCACAAAACTATACAGATCTAAGTTAGATGAGGAACCATAAGGAAAAAAAGTTTGAAGTTGATAGCTGTAGCCGTTTGACCTGTGAAGGACCGACAAAGAAACATAAAAAAAAAACACCAATTTTTTTCAGTACGTCAAATTGAATCCTCGCTGAAGCTTGTTCGATGAGATTTACTAGGAAAACGCTATATACGCGTTGTTAGACGAGCGTAGGGTAATAGTATGTCGACTTCATTACCAAACTTTTGCCTAAATTCGCCAATTGGGTAACATTTCAGTTATAAATGGGTAAAAACGGCTTCGAGTGGTGCCAATTTAGCACATTTCATGTTTTTTCTTCAAAATGGCCGACCCGATCAAGCTGAGAATTTCCAGATATGTGTATCAAGATGTTATTCAACTTCACACAGAATTTCAATTTTTTTGGAAATAAAAAAATATTAATTTTTTTCCACCGTGTTATTCTAACAAGTATTTTTGAAATTTCTAAAATTATTAAAAATAAAAGTTACCACTCGATAATGCCACAAAACTTTACAGATCTAAGCTAGATGAGGAACCATGATGAAAAAAATTTTGAAGTTGATAGCTGTGGCCGTTTGACCTGTGGAGAACCGAAAAAAAAACATGAAAAAAAAACAACATAAAAACGAACACTAATTTTTTTCAGTATGTCAAATTGAATCCTCGCTAAAGCTCGTCTAATTAATTGATGGATTCAATTTCCATTGAAATATAAATTGGGATGAAAAAAAAACAGGCCATAAACGAAGAGAATAATTATGATGATTGCGTATCCAACATCTCACGTCCATATAGAGTATCTAAATTTGTGAACCATTCGAGAGAAAAATATTTCATCATTTCATGTTGGCAAATGTGAAGCCATTTCCGGCACAACTCCTTGACGAGTTCCATCACACAATATTACAGTCATAAAGCCATTCAACCGTCTAACCAGAATAACAAAATGGAAATGCCGTTTCCACAGTGAGCCATTTTACAAAACGACGTTACATATTATTGGGATTTATATGCATTTGCTTTTTTCTTCTCGTCTATGGAAATGGGTGAGTGGCGAACGTCCAAATTGCTTCTGAAGCGTTTAACCACGCAGCGTACAAGAAATATTTCATACGAGAAATGAAAAGCGGTGGGAAAAACTTTGGATCTTGTCCCATTCCATGTTTATACGTGAATTGTATTTCACATTATCAATTCATTTCATCACCACTTCAGGCCCACTATTTGAAATATATGAAAACAAATGAATAATACTTTGTTTCGAATGTTCATAATGTTCAAGAATGACACAACCTTGTTCTTCAACGGACAATGACGTCATTCACCACCTCAATTTCAGATGGAACAAGAAATAAATCATCATATTTATTTAAGATGTTTATTTGTCAATTCAGGATTATGCATTTGAGTTCACAATAATGCCAACATGCAAAGCGTGTGAACAGGCTTATCTGTGGTTTGAAATAGAAAAGCAACACATGAAAAACATAATACTATATACTGATACAAAATTTCGTTTTCATCTCAAAATACAATTTTAATTTCATAAATAAGGATAATATTTTTGTCCTCCCAGGACTCGGCCTTTTTTCAGAGTCGTGACGTAGGCATCACTCGATTCTGTTCATGTTTCATATACAGTCGGTAATGCCCACGTCATGACTCATGGTCTCTGAGTCGTGACGTAGGCATTGCTCGATTCTGTTCATGTTCCATATACAGTCAGTAATGCCCACGTCATGACTCATGGTCTCTGTGGGACAAGCGAATTGATTTTAATTTTCGAAATTACGACGATAATTTCTGGTTTTGTCTGAATTGATATCGCCATGATTGATCAGGATCCAGTTTGAGTTCTTGATGCCCTCCAAGTTGTTTGGACCTATTCAACCCTAACTGACCACAGTCAACACGTGAAAACTGGAAATTATGAAATACTGATGTAATTGATTCATCAATAGAACTTGTGAATCAAGAATTCCTACTCCACAAGTTCTTCATGACTTACTCATCCTCAATTAAGTGGTTGAATCGTATGGTTGAATGAATCGTTTAACCGAAACTTGAAGTGAACTACCTGAAAATGTTTGGTAATTATTATCGGTATTGTAAGCAAATTGGTCGACAAAGTGCCGATTATATTGCACCCCATATATTCAATTAATTTCCATCTAATATCAGAGAAACGATTAGTTTGTATATTGTCAGAAAACAAATCGATCATTGGCTGAGGTCGACCATTGGCTGAGGTCGACCATTGGCTGAGGTCGACCATTGGCTGAGGTCGACCATTGGCTGAGGTCGACCATTGGTCCATCTGGTCGACATTGGAGGGCTGGGTTGGCATTGGCATTGGCGTCTGGAAGAATTATTTGTCACAACATGCTTCACCAAATAAATTAGACACATAACTATTTCCACCCTGTTTTCGTCCCATATATTACTATACCATTTACCTCACACCATTACCATGTATTACAAATGTAATCGAATCTACCGCGTGATTAAATATATACTAATTCATATCACTATGCTATTCAAAATACCATAATCTAGACAAATCCATTTCTCCACAAGGACTAAGTGTTGATAATGTATCATTCATTTTTGTTCTGTTTGTCTTCTCTAGAATATCAAATATTATTCATATATTCCGACTCTGCTACGAGCTACAATATAACCGATGTAATGCAGTCTAGCACACGTTCTAAAACATCTGATCTGAATTCTGGACAAGAAATGGCGTCCATGAGAGAGATATTTCAGCGGCCAATAGAAAACTGTCACCAAGTTGGCCACTCTCTTCCAGTACCTAGCCTCTCTAGTCCACACCTAACAACAAAAGACAACGAACATGGGCGCCGTTTTACGCACCATTTGATGTCACCAAGTGGTACGTGGAATCATGCGCGACATAACTCTATACACAACTCCATGTTCATCCATCGCTTGCTCCACGTACAATTAGATGATAATTAAATTGTGTTTGTGTTCGATTCTGGAGGAAAAAATGTACATTCAAAGAGACTTCTCAATCTTTCATTTCCTCACATTCTTCCATTTCCATTTCACCCCTTATGAGGTTTCTCAATTGTATATCGTTTCCTTTTACAAGTGATCCAACCGCTATTATATGCATTATTTGGAATAAATATACAATTTCATTCTTGCTCAACATTGTTGACAATGTTTGATTCCTTTTGTACTAATTAGTTTTTTTTTATTTCGATTTTTTTATTTGCTCTAAGAACCTCAAATATTTTCACTCACATTCATTTTCTTCAGTTTCATTCTTATTTTTCATCATTAGTTCTATTTTTCAAGCATGATATTATTATTACTCATTTCAATTCTCAATTCTTCACACTTTTCAATTATTCAACTATATTTCATTTCTATTATATTGATATCAAAATTGTATTTCATACTGATTATTAGCCCGTAAACTTTTTATAAGCCAGGGACCAATAAAGGTTGTTTATATACATGTTTTTCTCTTGACAGCCCGCACTCAAGAACTGGTGTTCTTACGCTAACTTCGGTTGATTTTAGTATCCCCACTCGTATTATGTATCACCTCTTATATCATGCAGAAATAAAATGAATTGAAATTGAAAATCAAATTTGAATTCAATATCATTCTTCAGTTCATTGATAGTTGTATAACTTCAATTGATGAGAAGTTGAATTGGATGGCTATCTATTATGCAATCAGAACGCGTAGCTATGGTTACTCAGGGGAGGTGTGTGGACGGAAATTGTATGATTATTGGCTCAAGTTTCAGCAACATTACAGAGAAGGAAGTCGACTATAATTATTCATAGCGTTTCATAAGACAACAACGTGCAAGCAATATGGAAATTGTTTTTACTCCTATGTGTGGTTTTGTTGATAAGTTTTGCTCCGTTGAGTCAAACGGTAGGACAAAATACAATCATTTTGTCTGGAATTATCTATTATAATGCCAGTTCGCACGCCGCCCCTACCGTTTGACTTGTGACAACAGTTCAACCCTTGCCCAATATACTCTCAATATGATCACACATAACGCTGGCAGTGATGTTATCTTGGTTCATAAGATCATACTGCATGCCATTTGAAAAGGTTCCTCAGGCTGCAAGTTGTAAAGCCCTAGCTGGATTATAATCGGAAATATGTCAAAAACTTGAAATAATAATAATAATGATAAAAATAATTCTTCTGATCGACCCGAAGATCCCAAGGATATACAGACATTCATGTTAATCTACTAGATGTTAATATGAATAAAATGAATGTTAATATTTATCTGCCAACTTCATACTGTTAATCATTATTACATTTTAGTTCTAGTTTTAGTTTTATAGTTTGATATTTAGGTTTGGTGACTTCAGTCTTAGGAATAAAATTACATTGTTATACTATACTCTAAATTCAATCAGGTATCATAGTTTAACAACCACACATTTATATACTTTCCGTTATTTCATAATCAATTCATGTCTAAATGTTCTTTATGCCAATTACCCCAGCACAAGATAGGATTTACCCCCTAATCTTAATGGGGTATAAACAGCATTGTATAACATATATGTATTTTAACTTGACCCAATAAAAAAACTTGATATAGATTCAAAAAGTTATCATATACAGTTATTACATGCAGTACATATGTTCTTCGAAAATAACATTTGAAATAACATAAACAAACAGTTGAAAAACATTCAAAATGATAATCTGTCATTATATATGAAAAAATACATACAATGATCACAGACAATAATCTCCATATGAGTGAAAACAATTGTCCATCAAGTATGTCTTGAGGCATTTTCTGGAGTCATCTCCTTTTTCCTTCGTTAAGAATAGCGGAAGTGCATTTACAAATGTTGAGCCCATGTAAACGGGATCTTTAGGATATATATATATTATTTTTGAAGCGTTCCAAAGCAACCTGAACATTTCTTAGAATTTATAGTATTCTGCAGTCCATTGATAATTGTCGAATTCAATTGATGAGAGGTTGAATTGGATGGATATCTGGTCAGAACGCGTAGCTATGGTTACTCAGGGGAGGTGTGTGGATGGAAACTGTATGATTATTGGCTCAAGTTTCAGCAACATTACAGAGAAGGAAGTCGGCTATAATTATTCATAGCGTTCCATAAGACGACAACGTGCAAGCAATATGGAAATTGTTTTTACCCCGATGTGTGGTTCGTATTGTTTTGTTGATATGTTTTGCTTTGTTTTCGAACTCGTAGACAGACGTAATTGAGAAATGGAGGGAGTTTGCAAGACGTACAGCTCGCACAGTTATTTCAATATGTAGCAGAGATATATTCTTCTGAGATTTATTATACTGATATGGATGAAAGGAGGGGTTTTCATGTTCAAAATATTTTCACTTAACTCACATTGCAGATTCACTACAAAATGGCAGACGCGTTGTGTTGCCGCGTTGATGGATGAGCTGGAACATATCGACTCATCTTTGGATTGGTTATTATATATATATATATATATATATATATAAATATATATATATATATATATATATATATATATATATATATATATATATATATGTATATATATATATATATATATATATATATATATATACCTTCAGATCCAAACCATTACTTCACTACCATGTTATTTTTCATTATTGATTGCTATGATAATGGAGAAGGTTTTGTTTCAATCGTTTACAGTTAAGAGGTGACACCTGTGGCTTGGATTTAATTGACATCTTAATAGCTTTGAGGGATTCATAAAAATTACATTATATATTTTTTTACATCAAAACGGCTGATTCGATTTGAATGAAAATTCGGAATGATGTGTATCATTATTATATTAAAATTCCCTGAGAATTTGAAATGTCTCGGATGAAAGTTATTTCACGAATTTCTACCTCTGAGTTATTCCAATGGGATTTTTTAAAACTTCAAAATGAGTTTTCTCAGAAGTGGTTCAACCGATTGCGCTCAAAACTATACAGTATCGAATTAGATAATGAAAATTGTGTGTGCCAAGTTAATACAAATTCTGAATTTTCGTCCGACCTGTGGAGCGCGAACCAAAAAAAGAGAGAGAAAAAAAAACAGTCACTTTTTTTTCGGGTACCGGTATGGCGAAATTGAGTCTTCGCTTCGCTCATCAAAAAAAAAATGGCAACCATTCGAATATATAATTTATCTTCCGACGGGAAGTTTGCCACGTGTGAGAGAGAATTAATACGATCATTATATTCCTACAATGATAATCTTCATCACTATCAAGTTAGGGATATAGATTATTGATAACTTCCAATCTGAAATATCTCAGTAGTGAAGTTTGATTGTCAAAATATGTTTGTTCGGCAAATTGAAATGAAATATATCTGCATTTTGATCTTAGTTATCAGACGAGCTTCAGCGAGAATTTAATTTGACATACTGAGAAAATTGGTGTTCGTTTTTATGTTGTTTTTTGTATATGTTTTTATGTCGGTTCTCCACAGGTCAAACGGCTACAGCTATTAACTTCAAACTTTTTCTCATCATGGTTCCTCATGTAGCTTAGATCTGTATGGTTTCGTGGCATTAACAGGTGGTAACTTTTATTCTTATGAATTTTAGCAATTTCAAAAATTCTCACTAGAATAACACGACGGAAAAAAATTTAAAAATATTTTATTGAAAAAAAAAAGAAATTTTGTGTGAAGTTGAATCACATTTTGATACACATTTCTTGTAACTCTCAGCTTGATCGGGTGAGCCACTTTGAAGAAAAAACATGGGATGTGCTAAATTGGAACCACTCGAAGCAGTTTTCACCCATTTATAACTAATGTCACCCAATTGGCGAATTTAGACAAAAGTTTGGCAAAAAAGTCAACATACTATTACTTTCCGCTCGTCTAACAACGCGTATTTAGCGTTTTCCTAGTATTCACAATACACGTTCATTGGTGAAAATAAGTAAAGTGAGATGTGATATTTTTTGACATGCATTCTGAGATGAGCCAGATATTCATATCAAGTTTAATCAAGAACTATACACACCTTGACTCGTATGAAATGTACTTCATTGAGCAAATCAAGAGGGAAGAAAGCCGTGATCCTCAGAAAAAATAATTCAGCTACTCCTATATATTTGATGAACACAAAACACTCATTGAATCATTCTTTTGAAACTGCTGGTCCAACTCGAATAAATATCCGTCCTGATGTGTATATTTTATGCGTCTACATTCAGTGATTTTTTTTTCATATATTTTCGGAGATATTTAATTCCATATTTTCCAGCCCACCCTGATCCTGTTTTTTTTTTTTTCAGAAACTTCGTGTTTGTGTCTATGAATGATGGCGTAACCGATTAGACCCCGAAAACTATACAGTTCTAGGCCGGATGAGTGAGCGTGTCCAGAACAAATCCATGTAGATCATAGTCAAACCGTGCGACCTGTTAGAGAATGAACCGACATGGCTACATAAGACGCTATGATTGAAAAGTACGAGTCGGGGTCCACGGGAAGAGACGGGCACCGGGAACATGTGGTGGGGAGAACAATGAAGACGGATGTCGGGAAATATTCACTTTTGACGAGGACCGGTGGAGAATGGGATAAGCTGAGTAAGAGTGTTCGAGGGTGGAGACTTGACAGCAACGGAAGAGAATGGAATAAGCGGAGTAAGAGAGTGTTCGAGGGCGGAGAGTTGACAGCAACGAAAGAGAATGGAATAAGCGGAGTAAGAGAGTGTTCGAGGGCGGAGAGTTGACAGCAACGAAAGAGAATGGAATAAGCGGAGTAAGAGAGTGTTCGAGGGCGGAGAGTTGACAGCAACGGAAGAGAATGGAATAAGCGGAGTAAGAGAGTGTTCGAGGGCGGAGAGTTGACAGCAACGAAAGAGAATGGAATAAGCTGAGTAAGAGAGTGTTCGAGGGCGGAGACTTGAGAGCAACGAAAGAGAATGGAATAAGCGGAGTAAGAGAGTGTTCGAGGGCGGAGACTTGAGAGCAACGAAAGAGAATGGAATGGGCGGAGTAAGAGAGTGTTCGAGGGAGGAGAGTCGACAGCAACGGAAGAGAATGGAATAAGCAGAGTAAGAGAGTGTTCGAGGGCGGAGAGTTGACAGCAACGAAAGAGAATGGAATAAGCGGAGTAAGAGAGTGTTCGAGGGCGGAGAGTTGACAGCAACGAAAGAGAATGGAATAAGCGGAGTAAGAGAGTGTTCGAGGGCGGAGAGTTGACAGCAACGAAATAGAATGGAATAAGCTGAGTAAGAGAGTGTTCGAGGGCGGAGACTTGAGAGCAACGAAAGAGAATGGAATAAGCGGAGTAAAAGAGTGTTCGAGGGCGGAGACTTGAGAGCAACGAAAGAGAATGGAATAAGCGGAGTAAGAGAGTGTTCGAGGGCGGAGACTTGAGAGCAACGAAAGAGAATGGAATAAGCGGAGTAAGAGAGTGTTCGAGGGCGGAGACTTGAGAGCAACGAAAGAGAATGGAATAAGCGGAGTAAGAGAGTGTTCGAGGGCGGAGACTTGAGAGCAACGGTGTTCAAACAGAGGAAAGATGACGAGAAGATTGGTCAAATATTGAATTGTGAGTGATAATTTCTCTTATTTGAATCATATGAGTGCATGAACACACTGTACTGTACTGTACTGCTATAGGAACTCGCCACCCTGCTGCGCTAAATATGGCGACGTAATGAGATGAATAATAAACACGAGTGAGAGGTGTCTTCGTTATCGCTCATCTAAATAGTCACTTTCGTTCCAACCTTTAAGAGCCCGCATCTTAGACAGATTTACAGGGTGCACTTTCGCCACATATATCTCAAGAACTACAAACACTACGGACTTTCGGTAAAATACAATGATTGAATAATACCCTCACAATTAGATATGCCTTATCAAAAATTGAAGAATAATTCTATTGTGGAGCAACAATTAAATCAAAATATACCCAATTTGATGGTTTTCATTGCTCGATTCCCGGTTACCAAATATAAGTAGAAATGAATTACAAACGCACATCCTCAAGTTCAACTTTGCTTATCAATATTTGAAATTCTAGTTCTACAGTTTTCCCAATTTCCTAGGCCAAAATGTGTGATGTGACTAGATTTTGTCCAATCTATTAAATGAAAAACTCCCCCATCTAGCGGTGGTTACTGGAACTCTTCCAATATCATCCTTTTTTCACTTCTCAACCGACAACCAAACATTCAAACGGACGTCGATCTTGGGTCAAGCATTTCGAAGAGAAACAAGCTCAGCTAAGATGCGGGCTCTTAATTCCGAAACATCGGTAGTTCTTTAACCAAGGTTTGATCCGGCCAGCGCTCCGCATTAAGGCAATCGCAGTGTCACTGCTGGGTGGTTATTCTTACATAACCCTCAAGCACAAGCGTCTGTGTCCTGGCTTTGCTAGCGTAACCGGTGCCAGTACGGAACTGAACAGCAACTCTGTTCCCAGCCTAGATGGACAAATGCTTGCTTTCCTCGCATTCTCATTTATCAGGAAAACGCGGGATGCGCGTTGTTAGACGAGCTTAGGGGTATAGAAATCTAGAATGAAAAATAATTTGTCAACCCAATCTACATCTACAGACCTTGGATCACTCCAAACGTTCAAAAACTTTACGAGAATCAGTTATGTCACGGTCTTCCTCTTCATTCATTTCAATCGTTTTGAATTAATTGCTGACACTTGTTGCTATAGATTTAATTGGTTCCCGTAATAGCCTAAATTGATGGGAAAATGCATTATAAATGCGTTTTCTTCGTTATTTCTCATCCGATTGATGCAAAAATCTCTCAAAATGTGCTTAATAGTTTCCTTCATATTCGGCGAAAATTTGAGAGGTCTTGAAAAATTTTGATTTTTCAAGTATTTTCCTCCGGGTTATTCTAATGGGGATTTTTTAAATTTCTAAAATTCATAAAAAAAAAAGTTACCACCCGATAATGCCACAAAACAATACAGATCTAAGATAGATGAGGAACCATGACGAAAAAAAGTTTGAAGTTGATAGCTGTAGCCGTTTGACCTGTGGAGAACCGACAAAAAAACATAAAAAAAAAAAAAAACATAAAAACGAACACCAATTTTTTTCAGTATGTCAAATTGAATCCTCGCTAAAGCTCGTCTAATCAAACGGAAATATAAACTTTCATACATAAAGTGTATACGGATTGAAGGATTACATTTAATGTAAAATGCGGAATGTGGCATAATCAAAACCAGTTAAGAGTGCATGGGAATATATTTAGATGAATATGAGTTTTCTGGGGATAGCTTTCGAAAAGTAGGCCTATGTGATATTGATACTCCGAAATGGAAGTAACATATTTGATTGTGATACCTCCTGAATGAGATCTTGATAATCAGAAATCAACCCAATAATAATCTAATACTAGGAAAACGCGGGATGCGCGTTGTTAGACGAGCTTAGGGGTATAGAAATCTAGAATGAAAAATAATTTGTCAACCCAATCTACATCTACAGACCTTGGATCACTCCAAACGTTCAAAAACCTTACGAGAATCAGTTATGTCACGGCCTTCCTCTTCATTCATTTCAATCGTTTTGAATTAATTGGTGACACTTGTTGCTATAGATTCAATTGGTTCCCGTAATAGCCTAAATTGATGGGAAAATGCTTTATAAATGCGTTTTCTTCGTTATTTCTCATCCGATTGATGCGAAAAATCTCTCAAAATGTGCTTAATAGTTTCCTTTATATTCGGCAAAAATTTGAGAGGTCTTGAAAAATTTTGATTTTTCAAGTATTTTCCTCCGGGTTATTCTAATGGGGATTTTTGAAACTTCTAAAATTCCTAAAAAAAAAAGTTACTACCCGATAATGCCACAAAACTATACAGATCTAAGTTAGATGAGGAACCATGACGAAAAAAAGTTTGAAGTTGATAGCTGTAGCCGTTTGACCTGTGGAGAACCGACAAAAAAACATAAAAACAAAAAAAAAAAAAAAAAAAAAAACATAAAAACGAACACCAATTTTTTTCAGTATGTCAAATTGAATCCTCGCTAAAGCTCGTCTAATAATAATCAACCTTGGATTCTCACGATTTTACCGATGTCCCAGCTGAGATATGTGTTTACTTTCAACTGTAGGCCTATATAACGTTGAAAGTTATGCGATTTCAAACTTTATAGTTTTCACTTCCATTGATATCGGATGTTTCTTTTTATGAAATCGGAGCTTGATACAGAATCATTGCTTCCCAATTGAGGCAAATTGATGAAAAATAAGATCGTCTGAACGGGGCACCAGAAGGACAATCTTTTTTTTCCAATAACCTCGAAACTTGATACAAAATCATTGTTTCACTATCAAGGTTAAGGCTATGGATGAAAGATATGATCGTTTGGACGGGGCACCACAAGGGCAATCTTATCACAAATGTCGAATGTATCAGAAAGATTATATTTCATAATATGAAAAAGAACTTAAATATTTCATACCGTTGAAAACATCAATATTACAAATGAAGTTTTACTATATCGAATCCCAAGGGATCTCAAACGAAAAAATGAGGTGCTTCACGCTACACGAAAATAAATATTATCAAATTGTATTTATTGGGAAATGTGAGATGTGAAATAATTGAAACAACTTGATCCATTTCTTACCGGAAATATATTTCCATTCGGATCGAACATGATTGTATCATCAGTGATGAATGATAAATCGAGAGAAAAGGAAACATAAACACAATTAAAAGGTCATGGTAATAAAAAGTGAGCAGATTTACTACCAACAGTACAAACACAAACGTTACCGTTTTCTTCACACATCATGTGGTATTCGAATTGCAAAATGTTTGCTCACAAATTAGTGGCGAAACGAGATCCACGATGAAAAACACAACTGCATTTTTCGAAAGCGATGAATTCTCAAAAATGCAGCGATAGTTTAAAAAAATATTCACGATTTTCAAGTTGATATAAGATTTTCTATCGTGTATACGAAATTCAAATCAGGCCTATATACACAAAAACCTCGTTGTCTGAAACATACTGCTGATTTATGTCACATTGATTTCTTTCAAATAATGGACTTCAAACTATTGATTCGACCAAACATTCGAATTGAATGAGCAAAGCTCTCTTTCATTACACTTCATATGTTTTCTCGCTCATCCCACAACGCACATGCTGCGTTTCCCTATTGTATGGGAAAACATCCACATGAGATATTTAATTTCATTCTTTTTTTTTTTCAATAACATCGAAACTTGATACAAATATCATTGTTCGCCAATTGAGGCTGAGGATGAAAGATAGGATCGTTTGGACGGGGCACCACAAGGACGATCTTACCACCCCACTTTAATTATTTGAAACTAATGGTCTTCAACACCAGGACTGCGCTGTCTGTTACCATAATTTTTCGCAGTAGATAAAAGTATTTCAGTATAAACACACGAATGTTGATATCTTCCACTTTGAACTAAGTCTATTGGGCAATGATTACTTCTTTCCCTTGACAGCAGATGTAAAATTGATCATTATACAGAATACACAAATTAAATTAGTGATAGGCCTATAATGTTATAATTAGGCCTATCGCTCTACTAATTAATGGTCGTGACCAATTAGTACTTCATCCAAGCATTTGCTTCGAGGACTTAGACATTCATCTAACGCATCATCTATGAATACATTATGTTTTCATCCCAAGTGAACATACTTTCAAGAGAATGTGTACAGCCCAAGATTGAGTATTAACCCAGTTCAAAAATAAGTACACCTAGCTACACTTCAACATTCTCAGAAGTCCACAGCGAAACTCTGAATCGTTTATATTTAAATTATGATTCAAAGTAATGGATGCACGACAGCTCTATATTAAAACCATTTTGTTATTTCCACATAAATATTCACATAGATTCAAACCACCTCTTCCTATTTCTGAAACACATAACACTAGATCTAAACATGATAGCTCTAATAATCTATTTACAATTCGTAGGAAAAAACAGAGAGGTCAACAACATTTAGACTTCATAGGTCCCAGGATATACAATTCTTCGCCCTCACAAATGAAGTCGATTCCACCACCGAATATTAAAAACTTCAAATTCAGTATCAAAGAATGGATATCTGAACAAGGCCGAGACGCATGTATAAGAACTTTCTTTATTTTTAATTCAATTAATTTAAAATATTATGGGCACACATGAATTGTTTTTTGTTTCTACTTGCAATTGAGTTTATCATGTATTTATCTATGTATGCATATGTGTGTATGTGTATATGTGTATGTATGTGTGTATGTAATTGTATATCCTCATATCCTTTTATTATTCAAATTGAAATTTTCAGAAAAATTGGCATCACAAGGTAATTTTTGTGTAAGAGAGCCAATTCTTATTTTGATCATTCGTGTTTACGAATCGTCAAAAGCTTGTTTTCAGAGATAGCCCTCACACAAGAGCTTGTTACTCTTATGCGAGCTTCTCTCTATTTATTCAAATTCTTCTTTCATTTACCTGTTCATTATTATTCTTTCATGTACCATTAACTATTATCATTAGGTGTTGTACTACTATTGGAGAGAATAAAATTTTGTTTTAATAATAATAATAATGAACAGTGAAGCAGACGGCAGATGTTTGTAATTCTTGTTTTGCCCCGACTGTATACTCATAATATCAGTTTTTAATCAAATTCTCCGATTTTCAGAAAACATACATAATATAGTCAAACATGTTTCATATCGCACGTATAATGAATCGTATTTTCTTTCCCAAAGGATGTGTAATTATTATTAAACTGAGAAGTTTGTTTTCATTATGCACAAGGATTTCGCACCAGTCATAACTCAACTCTATCTCCACTGGAATAACGTGTGGGTTTACAGTCTTAATTTGTTTTGTCAAGCCACTGCCGGGTATAATACATAATGATAAGTTTCTTGCACGCGAGTTTGCTGTGGGATTCGGGGAACCAAGAAGTC
>OZ023334.1:37656442-37658942 GCA_964007535.1 Brachyptera risi | reverse complement strand
TGACCTGGGAGCTTATTTATCACAAACTTTCCGAGATTCACTTTGCTTCTTATTATATTTGGGTATACTAGCAGCCCTATACAAGTGTCGTGGTATAGACAAAAAAATCATCATTATTACCAACCTCTCTATGGATAAATATGAACACACACATATATATATATATATATATATATATATATATATATATATATATATATATATATATATATATATATATATATATATATATATATATGGGTGTATATATGTATATATGTTGAATGTCTTGTTCCATTCAAATGACCGGACACCATGCAACCGAAATGATTACATTGAAAGCCCATCCAAATGACTGATAATTAAGAGAAATCTAGTTCACACAACTCATGAATAAAAGAAGATTCCTACTTTCCAACGTTTCCTTCTTCAGAGGGTGAAGCATCATCGTGGTGGGCCTTATACAAATATGTGTGTTCACGCTCAGTTTGTCGGAGGTAAGCCAAGACCCTCTGTGACGTATAAGGTTATCTGAATGCATTTTCCGACCACGAAACATGAGAAGAAACTGCATCTTGATGGCCATATATATATGATTTTCATAGATAATCCTAGAATCTGAGTGCAAACACAGGATTTCTTCTCTCTTGCACTCAGCAATAGGCCTATGTTTTCCTCTACATCATGTGTTGTTGTTATTTTCATTCTAATTGTGATCTTTTGTATCTGTTTTGTGTACTGTACATCTGTTGTGTAATCTGTGTTTCATGTCATATTTTGTGTATTATGTTATGTCAATTATAAGGGTACGAAAATACATAAGAATGAATTAATAGATTAATCACAGGTCTGATAAGTACTACCGTTCAGAAACATCACAAACATATCACACAATATAACATCACAAAAACGGATATTCCGTTAAATCGACCCAAACGACAAATCGAGAAATCAAGTGTAAATTTCAAGTATTTTCGTTTCGAATGTAGAACCATGGTTCATTGTACGACATCTCCAGTCATCTTTGAGTGGAACAAACTCGTGAATCAATATTCGAAAATGCTTTGTATAGAGTGTGAATTCTCGAACGCTGATTAGATTACGCAGAGATAATCTTGAGAAAAATTCAACGCCACGCAAACATTCCCAACAGAATTATACAACGTCTTTAAACCTCCCCAGGATGATTTCAGAACTCACGTTTCCGGTAATTAAAAGACGAGAAATGGAAAAAATAACAAATATCACAACCTTTGCCTTCTCTCTGCAACCTTTCCCCTTCCCTCTCTCATCACCAGGATTGACCCTAATGAATATACACACTTCTAGACGCATTTGAATACATTTTTTTAATCAAATGCTCGATGTGTAATTTTGATTGCTCGTTTTTTTAAAACAAGATTTACAAATTTCTGAGTTTATCAAAAGAAGTGGAAAGGAAGAAGGGTGAGCATTCCCTAATTCAATAAGTGATTTCAGGGTGAATTTAATTTTCCTCCAGGTTTTAAATGTGTTCTAGTATCGAGGGAAATGAGTTTTAGGTGTGAATGGATGCGTTTTGAATATCGAATTGGATATTGACTCATATTTTTACATTTTATAGCATGCATTAATGAAACAATGTTTTGTTTCGTAATTTTGTATCGATAATCAACATTGACTTCTTCACGCAGATAATTTCACTTGATTCGAGTTGTAGAATGTGAGATACTTCGGAGGATTCTGGAGTTTTATGAAGGAAATTCACGATAAGACACGGAACCACATCTGTCAAAAGCGCCAACACCTAGAAGTTGCAGCAATATTTATGTGAGAATTGAAGTTATTTTCACGATTTTGTTTTTGTCATCTCTGTTACATTCATTTTCTCCATCTCAAGCTCTTTGGATTCCCATACAATTGATAATAGTTCGGTACTATCATTTTGATATTTTTTTCAGACAATTGACCACTAGTGATAGGCGTGGCTTATCGCCAGGCCACCTGGATCTATACTTCATGTGGGAATTTAGAGATACTTTGATAGGTAAATGTCATTCTTACCACATAAAAAGCCCACTTGATTGGATGTTTTGTTGTGTGACGTTTATGGGGGGGTAAATCACTAGTCGTCAATTCCTACGATGAAAAATATATTTTCCACTATCAACATTTTCCAAATGTATTCATTCTATAGTATGATGAATCACCTAAGACCTGACATTCAGGATGAATACTGTTTTCAATAATAATCATGTATCGATTCAGTCATTACGCTATATGTTTGTGATATTCCGTTCTGATGGCGGGACGGTCGTCGATGAGAACCTCCTCACCCAATAGGCATGAAGTGTGACGGGCGCACTAGTGGTTAGCACGCTGAACCTTCGATAGGAATAATGCTTCTATCCACAACCACCCTACCAGTCACAGTAACTCTATCCGTTCTCTAACACACTCCCACACACAGCCCTCTCCATCTTTGCACAACCATTTACAATAAACTACCTGCCCATATAACTAGCCTCACCAAACTCTCATC
>OZ023334.1:37491028-37656242 GCA_964007535.1 Brachyptera risi | reverse complement strand
TATATATATATATATATATATATATATATATATATATATATATATATACATATATATATATATATATATATATATATATATATATATATATATATATATATATATATATATATATATATATATATATATAATAATGATATATCCAACAGGAAGATTAAAGTCATGTATGAAATTGTGAAATCTTTCTAATATCTCTACGTTTCAACCATTATGTTATGGTCTTTTTCAAGAGAATTATTGAACTGAATAATATGACAAAAATTGTGATCGATTATTTCTGAACATATGCACTTGGATACCACTACGTTTTCAACAGAGTCAATATATGGATGGAACCGTGGCTCATTGAACACAAATACGAAAATTGTTCGAATATCAGTGAAAAAAATATAGAAGCGAGCATAAAAATAGTGAGAATAAAAATATAAATATAAATACAAATGAAAATATATATTTGAATGTATATATATATATATATATATATATATATATAAATATATATATATATATATATATATATATATATATATATATATATATATATAAATATATATATATATATATATATATATATATGTATATATATATATATATATATATATAAATATATATATATATATATATATATATATAAATGTATATATATATTTATATATATATATATATATATATATATATATATATATATATATATATATATATATATATATATATAATATATATATATATATATATATGTGTGTTTATTCATATGTATCCATCCACGGCATTCATTCGAATACATATCTGTCGTATTACCATGACTTCAATCAAGTGCGACTGCAATGGAATCTGATATGATGATAGGCCTATTGAGACTCATAACAACAACATTTCAATCGTATTTGTTTTGTTTGTACATCATATTTGTGAATGAGAATGTCAGGAGAATCATCATGGACTACCTCAACAAACAATTGATCGTTTTCATCGAACATATTTGTGATAATTCGACGAGCTTTAGCGAGGATTCAATTTGACATACTGAAAAATATTGGTGTTCGTTTTTATTTTTTATTTTTTCATGTTTTATTGTCGGTTCTCCTCAGGTCAAACGGCTACAGCTATCAACTCCAATTTCTTTCAATCATTGTTCCTCATCTAACTTAGATCTGTCTAGTTTCGCGGCACAACGGGTAATAACTTTCATTTTCATGAATTCCAGAAATTTCCAAAATACCTGCTAGAATAACACGGCGGGAAAAAAATTAAAATATTTTTATTCACGAAAAGAATGAAATCGTGTGTGAAGTTGAATTACATCTTGATACAAATTTCTGGAAATTCTCAGATTGATCGGGTCAGCCATTTTGAGAAAAAAACATAAAATGTGCTGAATTGGTACCACACGAAGCATTTTTTACCCCTTTATAACTTAAATGTCACCCAATTGGCGAATGTAGGCAAAAGTTTGGCAACGAAGTCGACATACTATTACTTCCCGCTCGTCTAACAACACATGTATGGCGTTTTCCTAGTATAATCGATACAATATAATCTAATCAAGATTAGACTCCACACATTTCACTACGTCATCCATAGACACCACAACAGGGAATGTTCTCGCAATGTTTATTGGTCACACACCATAAGATCCAATTCTTATTCGGATAGCGGATGTTGGTTCAATGCTTCTCAGTGGTCAGCATATCATGATATGGACTGTACACAATGCAACTTGCACTGCTGGGATCATTCTGTCAACATCATGCACAGTAGGGAAGCTCGATATGAAGTATATGTATACTCATTATATTCCGTTCACTCTGTGATCACTAGCTGCTAGAACCTATGACTATCAATAACGTAACGAGATAAGCAACATGGCGCTTTCCTTTCGCACCATGCGTATATCAAAGAGATGCCGCCTCACAAATATTATGATAATTTGCTGGTATTATTGTATGTTGATCTATACAAGTAATAGATGTAATGCTATCTGTGAATCCAGCTCTTTCCAACTGCATTACATAATATTGGGATAACCTTCATTTGAATTGGCCAATCTACATTTAAGATTCGTCTGTAAAAGCATTTAGTCCCCTAGTCAAGAGCACTACTGCTATATTCACCATTTGATAACTGGATAATTACTCATCATCTACGAGAAAGATCAGAATCAATGCAAGTATACAAGTATGTACTATACACTGAAATACGAGCCATTTGAAATTGCAATTTGAAATTGCGGATCTCAGAAATGTACACGAAAGCGCTGATTCCATCATGGTGAAAACGGCCTGATGTTAGAAGGATAGGACTAACGCCATGTTGCTTATCCCGTTACGTTATCGATAGTCATAGCTAGAAGTTACCTGGGCGCAAAGCCTCCAGGTGACACCGTTCTGACTAAGGTGAGGTGATCACATTGATAGCGTATAAAGTACACGATGTATAGTGATACCAACCTGTTTTATTATAATATGAAGGAGGTGTTCCAACTCGGGTCTTGAAAGTGAAATGTTTCCGGGGTCAATTCCCGAGTCTAGGGTCCCGATTGCCTGTAGCGCGACTATCGCTTCCATATCGAACTATTTGAAACAACCATGCTATACACGGTTCAGTGGAATTATGATGCTAGTTATAGTTGCATCTGTTTTTCCACGAAAGTTGAAGCTTTTTTGAGTTCAACCATGTCACCGGTACCGTAGTCTCTCTTATCCACATCTAGTTCACAAAGAATCTAGTTCACAAGGAATTCGCTGAATCGTTACAAACAATCGGGACCTAATTGGCTCTGAACTGATCGCAAGAAACCACAAATGCCTTCCATGTTATTAGTATGTGAGTTTGAGCACCTTCTTCATATCATGATAAAATGGGTTGGTATCACTTTACCGTGTGAAGTATATATATATATATATATATATATATATATATATATATATATATATATATATATATATATATATATATATATATATATATATATATATATGTATATATATACATATATATATATATATATATATATATATATATATATATATATATATATATATATATATATATATACATATATATATATATATATATATATATATATATATATATATATATATATATATATATATATATATATATATTCAGTTCATGCTCGAATCAACGTCTTTCGATCGCTCTCGAAAAATGAGCGACGTCAATTTTCAAATCGTCGTGACGCTTCTACATGACACTCGTATTAGAAGAATCACACGGTAGATGATTGATTGAAATTTTCTGAATCGATCAATGTATGATACACTCTGTCCCCTTCTGTGATGAAAATAATAAAATCCAAATGAAGTACAAACCGAAGTTTCAAGGTCATTATATTCATTGATATAGTTTAATGAGATGAACGATCGTCTTTATTATTTGGAATAATGAAATGACGTCATGGTTGTATGTGACGCTGTTACTTATCCATGGCAACCTCAGAGTTTATCAGCTTTCCGCGAGGATCAAATGACACACAATCGTGTCAAGTCATATAGCTAACCAGCGATATATGGAAATAACAAGAACTAGGAATTGTGTTTTGTTGATTTCGATTTGAGGACCTTGTTTCATGTCTCTCTCCACAATGGATGGAATCACTTATGGAAGTTGATCCGGTGAAATATCATTCAGGCCTGGTATTACCAAGTCCAGTTAGCCTTTATCTGACAGTTTAAACTTGTTATCACCATGGTTACCTGTGGTATTTTCCTTCACCAACTGTCAGATAAATACTAACTGGACTTGGGCCCAGTATTACCACGGCCAGTTAGTATTTATCTGAGAGTTGGTGGAAACAAAAAACATAAGTAACCATGGTGATAACAAGTTTGAACTGTCAGATAAAGGCTAACTGGACTTGGTAATACCGGGCCTTGGTAATACTGAGCCTCAGTCGTATTGTGATATTTGTTTGAACGGTTCGAGAAATGGAAATGAGCCGTTTGAGTGGCTCAGTCAACTAACACGCACCATGTTGGAAACTGAAGTCACGTCGGGCGTGGGTTCGAGTCCCACATGAGGCATGGGTCTTTCCGGACTTTCTCAGTTCCACTCCCACCTGCTCAATTCGTAACCACGTATAACCTAGCTGTCGGTGGGGTCGTTGAGCAACATTAAAATTGAACACGAGGTTATACGAATCATGAAACAAAAGAAATACAGATATCTGTGATACTTTCAAGTTACCCGAAAAAACAATTGTCCTCGCATCGCTCTACAGTTTGGTTCAAGGTCAGAATGTTGTGGGAACTTTGCTCCATAACCACTGAGAATCGAAGAAAACTAGTTGTTAATCATAGTACGATAGCAAAATCGATATTATTATTCATTCGATATTGACATATAAACACTGAAGATAAATCCATCATTTTGAAAGCTTCGATAATTGACCACTGGAACGTGGACCACCCTATGACGTCACGGCTGACGTCGAAATTCAAGATGGCTGACGGTTGTGGGCCAAAGTGTGACAGCTGAAGCTACTATACCCTAGGAAGCTGTCAAGCTCCTTGTTTCTAATGAGCTATATTAGGAAATGGTTCAAAATTGTGTTGTACCCGGGTGTGACAAAAACACAACAGTTACTGAAATAACTTTCATTCATTTCCAAAGGACAAGGATTTAAGAGAGGCTTGGATAATGAGGATGAGTCGTGATGAAAGACGCTGTGCGCCCACATCATGGTACATGCGAGTGTGATCCAATGGTTTAGAATTACTTGAAGCTATTAGGAAAAGCCATCCAATTCAAAGAAGAAAAAATAATAATACAAATCGAAATTGAAAAAAATGAAAAATAAATGAACAGAAGAAAAATTATGAATGGAGGAGGATGAAAATGAGTAGATGAGCGTGGTGAAGTCTCCATCCCACTCTTATAGGGCTTTGTCTGTGTGTTTTTGTTTTTAATTTATTTATTTTTTTTTTTTTTTTTGTAAGCACTCCACAGGTCGCAGGGGTTGACTGATCGACATGGATAGTTAGTTTTATTGAAAACATTCATTCATTTCAATTTTTTTTTTTCAAATTTAATTCAATAGTTTATTGAATAAATATATCATCCATACAACACAATCAGTTTGAGTATATTATCCTTGATCGTAGCGTCCGGCCAGCTTATTCCCCTTCACGTCTGACGTCACAGGGCTTGACGCCTTCATCACCGCTTCCCCGAAACGCTCCATTCTCACTTGACGCAATCATCCCGGGTCCTGTTCGGGAACACTCTCGCAATCTCCTCTCACACTCCAGGTGTCGGCAGATTCCTCTTCAGAGCACCGTCGAACATTCCGTCTTCATGGCTGGGCCAATCGTCGTACTGGTTCACCGTTAGTAGTTAACCGTTAATGTTAATGACCGTTCACCGTTACTGAAGGGTTCCGTTAGTGGATGACGGTAATGGTTGACTTCCTAGAGGATGCGGGATTGTTTGGCGTGTTTGGTGACGATTGATGGTAAGTGTTCTCAGCGTCGGTATCCAAGGCTGGGGAGTACCCGATGGAGTTGATGATCTTGTTCAGGTCACCTAATGAGGGGTGAATTGATTTGAGACAGTCTTATTTGATTTGTGATTCGATGAATTGTAGTCTGATAAATCTTCACTTATTTGAAAGTGTGAGTCGTCTTATATATATAGAATTCATGGGGTATATTATTGTGAGAAATTATTAACCAATTCAAAGTCTAGAACAGAATGCAAGTGGATATGCAATAATTTTAAAATTGAATTCAAATTTCAAAAAAAATATTCATAATTCAAATTTTAATCTTGAATCATCGTTATTTTCTCGCTCATGCATGAACACAATCTGGGAATTTCCTCAAACAAACAATAAACCGCTTGTGAAATAAACCTAAATTATAGAAATATAGTCTCTACTGCACTTATGCCAAATGATATTCATATATCTGAGGATGACACTAATTTGAAATTATTTCATGCAATTCCGTTAGGAGACCGCATCTTAGCTGAGCATGTTCCTCTTTGAAATGCTCTGCTCAAATTTGATGTGTTTCGAAAAGTTTGATTGTCTGTTGAAAAGTGAAAAAAAGATAATATTGGAAGAGATCCAGTAACCACCGATAGATGGGGAAGCTTTGAATTTCATAATTTGGATAGAATCTAGTTACATTACACATTTTGGCCAAAGAAATTAGGAAAACTGTAGGATGAAAAGCGAATCAAAATTTCAATATTGATTAGCAAAGTTGAACTCAATGATGTGCGTTTATAATTTATTTATATCATTATTCGGTGACCGGGAATTGAGTAATGAAGACCATCAAATTGAGCACATTTTGATTCAATTGTTGTTCCGTATTATAATTATTATTCAATTCTCGATTAGGCATATCTAATTGTGAGGGTACCTGATATATATATATATTGTATTTTACCGCAAGTCAGTAGTATTTGTAGTTCTTGAGACATATGTGGCGAAAGCACACCCTGTAAATCTGTCTGAGATGCGGGCTCTTAAATGGAGATTGAATGTATAATTGAATGAAACTGTCAGAAGGAGACAGTTATCAGGGGATGAAAGAAACTCTTGGATCACATTTCAGAAATACAAAGGAAATATATGAATAGGCTGTAAATCAATTATGTCACGAGTATATCATTGGTATCGGAGGGTGAAAACAAGTTTATCTGCCAACTATCGCTTGACCGGAACATCCATTATTCGTAGAACTAGACCTAGTTGAATGATATTCATGGTTGTGAATAATGATTCATGAGTTCTTGAATATATCTGATCACTTGAATTCATTATTCACGGCACTACTCTCTGTAGTGTGAGACATTGAACTATAGGATCTGAGAACATGTACTAGACGATGGGGTGATTCTTTCTCCCAGTCTTAAAGTGACAATGGAGATTCATCATTTGGTTTCAGGTTCATTATTCATGGGTCAAGTCCAGGACCGGAGCTATCAATATTCTCCAATTCATCATTCCTATCAATATTCTTCAAACACTATGTTGAGATATATTACATACAATAGGGCAAATATTTCAACTGTTTGGTGAGATGATAAATCTTGTACTAATATTGTGGGTTGGAATGAGGTATCCCAACCGGAAGATGGTTAATTGCCCTCAGACTCGCGTAAGAGTTAATTACCGGTTAAGTGAGGTGAATTTGACCCGCTGGTGTGACTCTGTTCTTTTGTTGGAGAAAGTTTCAAACTGCTACACATTGAGAGGTTTTGATTTTATCGTAACAATTTTGATAAGTATCTTGATTTTGATATGTCTCTATTGGGATACTAAGAAAATGGATACGATATAATTGAAACTTTTTCATTTGTAGCAGTTTAAAACTTTCTCCAATAGAAGGACAAAGTCAAACCAGCGGGTCAAGGTCACATCACTTTACGGTAACATGATTTCAAATGTGGTGATCCAAATCGCACTTAGCGGCCTATGCCTTGCTTGATGACAAATAATTCATGGACAATTTCACATGATTGAAGAACGTATCTCAAGATGCATACCTGTTTGTCTTCCTGTTTCATCCCACTGCTCCTGCTCTTGCTCCAGGCCAGTCACGTGATTCCCGTTTCCACCAATCAGATCACGCCCAAGCGATCACAGACTGTTCCTCGACAGCAACCTCCCAACAGTGGCAGCGACATCTCCAAAGTCTTCATTCTTTCTTCCTTGTTGAGTTTCTTCTCCCGTCTCTCCTGGTTTCCTTGTTGTACATCTCTCAACGAGAGTTGTCACGACTCTCAGTTCTTGTTCTGAATCTTTCATGTCTTCTGGATCATGAAAGTTGTTGATGTTTATTTCAGGATGATGGCAATACTCATTAGCAGTTCATATAAATCCTTGAGGGACTTTACATTGCAACGATCCTGAAGTTTCGTTAGCTGTTTCAATGATTTGTTCCAGACTTGCAATACTCTCTGAACAGAGACTATCGTGTTTTTGTGACGAGTTTGCATCTTCTCTATCGACCGAGGTAATGGTCTCACATTGATTGTTCACATTGATCTGAGTAACCCATTCATTGAGAAATCTGTCGAGGATGTTGTATCCGCAGCACAAGGATTCTGTATTCTTTTGTTTTACGCTGATGAATTTGTTTTGTCCGATTCTTGATTGAAATCTCTGAATTCTGAATTTTACCCGTTTCAGAATTTTACCCGTACAGAATTTTAGTATTCTGATCATTAAATTCGAGGAAACACTCATTCATATTGCATCAGATGATCAATTTTGAACCCATCGGATCTTCAACAGAAAAAATTCAGTATTTGGTTCGCAATCATTCGATTTTTGTTTTTTTTCCCGTATTTCCCGAGGCGATAACCACTCTTTTACATGTTTATTGATTCACTTACGTTTGGTGTTATCTGTAGGTTCAGGATCGACTTTTTTTTCTATTGTTACTCTTTCTTCTTATTCTAAACAATTTGTTTCTTTCCAATACGAGATATTCGAAGAGGTAAACCATAGCCAAGGATTGGGTGTTCATCACTTTTCTCCACAATTTCACCGACCAATTCATGATCATCCTCTTTAATCACTGAATCAATCTTTCTCGACAATTTGATTTCAATAGAGTCTCTCAATTTTGATCTCATTCTATTTTTCCGAATGATTCAAAATCACGTATTTCTTCATAACATTAGTTTCAGTAGTGTCCTCGAACTTCATTTCTGATATCCATCAATCACACTCTGGAAATCTTCTCCATTTGCTTCCAACATATTCTGTTCAGAACCAATCTCCTCGATTCTACCTCTCAATATTCCAACACATCCAGGTTGACCAACGTTTCCATTCAATAGATTCATACATTGAAACACCTCAGTTGAACATTCGGTCATTATACTCTTAATATTTGAATATATTCAAATATCGATTAAATACACTAAATAAAGAAAATGATTGAAGAAAGAGAAGTTAAATTATAGGTTCCGGTGGAAAAAAAAATAAAAACCACCGGACCAAAAAAGCAAAATAAAATAATAGAAGGAAGAGAAAAGGAAAGTAGAAATTAAAAGAACTAGAGAGAGTAGCCGATCGAATTATGCCTAGGCCGCAAGTTGGCCCTGATTTCACCGTCCCTGTAAGCTAGTATCCAGGCTAGTCCCAGGATGGTTCTCTTGATCGCAGGGTTCTCAGTTCGGTCTAACCAACCCTCTCGGTCCAACTCGAATTCGGAAAGAGCATCATGGTGAGAGACGAAATCCCTCACGCTGTTCTCAGACAGTTCGAAAATGTCTTCCATCATTCCTCTTAGCTGTCGACGTTCTCGAAAACTGAAGTGTCTTCCCTGGGGAACGGGGCCGAGGGAGCACGATTCAAGAGGAGCTGGGCAAAAGAGATTTGATTGTTAGGCTTCCATATTCAATCACCTATCCCGAGGGGGATTCGATTCAGTGAGGCATTCCTTCTAGGAGGGTAACTCTCTGATATATTTGTTCAATGACTCAAGATTGACGTAGAATTGAATAATTATTATTGACGGTTTCGAAAATTTACACAAGAAGACAATGGGAATTTCTCCTCACAATTTTGGAACGTATTGGAATGATATGGCATGAGTGAGGGCTTTGACCCATTTCCAATGATTCTAAGTGGTGTCTACTTGAAGATTCATAGCTCACAGATATATTTCTCCAATCACCAAACTCACAATACATCTTATAAATATTGTTTTGACTTATGGAAACTTTTAAAATCACCATTGTTGACTTTCACAACTTTGAACAACAACAACGATAAAAGGTTGTAATAAGCTCAATGTAGCTCTTCTGATTGATTTTCTTTTCGAACCTCTCATTTTTTTCGCATGATCCAATAACCACCATGGTGCCTTTGAGAGTGACAGTTTTTTTCAAATTCGCGTCAATCAACAATAATTATAATGATCTCAAATTGATACCAGATCAAGTGCATATGGAAAGAAATCGATAATTGATATTTCTAATGTTTCTACACCTATATGAATTCTGGTTCTCTCAAATGATGCAAGCAAGCAAACAATACAAATCCACCAAAAGAATGGAGTGATGAGACAAGAGTACATTCATACTGAAAATAATACTAGCTGGCTAATAAATGGTATGGACACAGATGTTTGGAACCACATCTCTCCAGAACCTTTGTAACAAATGCCTGAACACGATCCTCAGATTATGTGGTTATTTTGATACGCATGAATAATTCGAAAAGATACATGGAGTTATCGAACGCAAAACCTTCTCATTCAGGAACATTGAAAGAATTAGAGGAGGAGAAATAAACGTTAACGCCCACTCAGAAGTATTCACTCATACCTCCTCGGAAGTTTTTCAAATATTCATATTTTTCAGTACCAAAATATTTATTCCCCATACAATTCCGAAAAAATCAACAGAGAACAGATAATTTGTCTCAACGAATCTCGAAACTATTCAAAAATTGAATTCAAGCATGCCATTTGATTGGTCCACCTCCATGTAGGAGACGCGGTGCCTAATATTCTCCGTCAGCTAGAATCACGTGACTTCCTCCCTCCCCGTGGACCCCCTACCACCAAGCATGTCGGCTCCAATCCGTTAGAAGATCGCTCCGTCTACTGGTATCGAGTTGTATATGTGTGCGATATATCGTGTTAATAACTATGAGTGATAAGTGGGCTCATGACTGGAGATTGTTTTCATGAACCTAAAGTCTTTCTGGTGTTTGAACATGGCTAGGATAGACTCCCTCAGTTTCGACATCACTTTATTCTGGTGGCAATCTCCAATTATCACACCTTTTTTATTCTCTTTACCTGCTCTACACATGTCACCCTGACCAATCTCATGATACTCACCATACGCCTCACAGTCCACGTAGTCGTCCCCTTCAGACCCATCCTTGGCTGCATCTTTCCTATCCATACCCTCTCCATATATGGTACATTCTTCGAATATGTCATACTCATCATCTTCAACACATGCCCCACTCTTCTCAATCTCTCTCTTCTCTGATTCGTCAACATTATCCTCATCCTCGACAAACTCTCGACTCTCCTCGAAAATATCATAGTCAGCATCTTCAACACATGCCCCACTCTTCTCAATATCTCTCCTCTCTGATCCGTCAACATTATCCTCATCCTCGCCAAACTCTCGACTCTCCTCGAATACACCATGGTCTTCATCTTCAACACATGCCCCACTCTTCTCAATCTCTTTCTTCTCTACATCGTCATTATTATCCTCATCCTCGCCAAACTCTCGACTCTCCTCGAATACAACATAGTCTTCATCTTCAACACATGCAACACTCTTCTCAACCTCTTTCTTCTCTACACAGTCAACATTATCCTCATCCTCGCCAAACTCTCGACTCTCCTCGAATACATCATGGTCTTCATCTTCAACACATGCCCCACTCTTCTCAATCTCTTTCTTCTCTGATCCGTCAACATTATCCTCATCCTCGCCAAACTCTCGACTCTCCTCGAGTACTTCATAGTCTTCATCTTCAACACATGCCCCATTCTTCTCAATCTCTTTCTTCTCTACACCGTCAACATTATCCTCATCCTCGCCAAACTCTCGACTCTCCTCGAGTACTTCATAGTCTTCATCTTCAACACATGCCCCACTCTTCTCAATCTCTTTCTTCTCTGATCCGTCAACATTATCCTCATCCTCGCCAAACTCTCGACTCTCCTCGAATACACCATGGTCTTCATCTTCAACACATGCCCCACTCTTCTCAATCTCTTTCTTCTCTGATCCGTCAACATTATCCTCATCCTCGCCAAACTCTCGACTCTCCTCGAGTACTTCAAAGTCTTCATCTTCAACACATGCCCCACTCTTCTCAATCTCTTTCTTCTCTGATCCGTCAACATTATCCTCATCCTCGCCAAACTCTCGACTCTCCTCGAATACACCATGGTCTTCATCTTCAACACATGCCCCACTCTTCTCAATCTCTTTCTTCTCTGATCCGTCAACATTATCCTCATCCTCGCCAAACTCTCGACTCTCCTCGAGTACTTCAAAGTCTTCATCTTCAACACATGCCCCACTCTTCTCAATCTCTTTCTTCTCTGATCCGTCAACATTATCCTCATCCTCGCCAAACTCTCGACTCTCCTCGAGTACTTCATAGTCTTCATCTTCAACACATGCCCCATTCTTCTCAATCTCTTTCTTCTCTACACCGTCAACATCATCCTCATCCTCGCCAAACTCTCGACTCTCCTCGAGTACTTCAAAGTCTTCATCTTCAACACATGCCCCACTCTTCTCAATCTCTTTCTTCTCTGATCCGTCAACATTATCCTCATCCTCGCCAAACTCTCGACTCTCCTCGAATACTTCAAAGTCTTCATCTTCAACACATGCCCCACTCTCCTCAATATCTCTCCTCTCTGATCCGTCAACATTATCGGACCCATAATCAACCTCATCCGCTGAACCCGCTCCGTTCTCTTCACCTTCTTCCATCTCTCCATCTTCTTCTTCCGCTCCAACTTCCCCAATTTCTTCAAGCACACCATCCTCTCCGCCTCCCGCAAGCTCTTCAACTTCCTCCATCTGTTCCTCAACTTCAGCATCTCCGCCATCTCCAGGATGCAAATAATTAGCCAAATACGCCCCACCTTCTTTCATCACGATACCGGATCTAGGATCACCCTTGTGACCAACTAGGATACACACATTCTCACAGTACCAGCCACACATATGAGATCCATTTTCCCTCTCTCCTGCTGATCCGGGATGAACGAGGCTTCCTGGATAGAAGGCTGGAGGGAAGAATACAAATGAAATTTACAACAAAGTAAACTTTGTTGATTTGTTTTCTGGTTTGAGAAGATGAATCGGTGACCTGGAGTTATAACATTATTGTTGACCTCAAGGCCTATATGAATCATTGGAATGATCATCAATATTCCAGAAAAGCGTGAAGAAGCTCTCAGAATGATAATGACATTCTTTCTTCTTTGATGCTGTTCTATTCTGTTCTGTGACAATTCAATTTTCAAAAGGGAGTTGGAATGAATGCTTGTTTATGATTGATGCAAAATACCGGAATCACGATTCAGCATTAATCAATGCTTACAAAAGTGGGATGAAGATAGAGATAGATGGAGAAATGTAGTAATGATATAGATAGAGGGTAGTGATAGAGAAAAGAAGGATAGAGAATGAGATATGTGTTGAAAAATAGTGAGATAGATACAGAGATGTGTGAGAGAGTCGGAGATATGTGAGAGAGATATAGATATGAGGTGGAAAATAGTAGTATAGATAATAAGACATGTGGTAGAGAAAAGGATGAAGATATGGAGTGGAAAATAGGAAGATGAAGATACTGGATAGAGATGGATATTGGGGAATAGAAAGAGAGAGATATGTGAGAGAGATAGTGATGTGCGATAGAGGATGGGAATATTAATATGTGATGGAGATGGAGGAGTGATGTTATCACGCCTTGTGCTCTGAGCGAGCGGTGATGATATTAACACTAAGTGGAAAGTGTCTTACGAATGGTGCGATATTGGTCCACCCCGAACTGACGGGTCCTTGCAAAATCCGTCCGTCGGACTTCGGCTAGCTGAGGTTTGATGAACACATGCTTCGGCAAACCTTGATGTACAAACGAAACAAGGTTAGTCGAGTAGATTTGATACCAACTCAATCAGTCAAGTTTAGCTCAGTCGTTGAAGTCAATACTAGTTGGTATGATTCTCAATCAACATGCAACGACCAATTTCTTCACAACGTGTGAAAACACCCATAACCTCCTCGGGTAAATTTGTATCTGTGGCAACCAATAACAGCTGTTCACAGGGGTGAACATGCATATACCACTATATCGGGTCCACACCTGGAATGATGGATTATTGGAGATAGGGAATATTGTTCATCTGTCAAACGATGACATCCACCTGTTGCTTCCACTAGATATGAAGTTGGGGGGTGGAATGAATTGAAACTATATCGTTTGTTTGGTTTGAACCTTGACCTTTGGACCTCGCTGTTTACCCATCGCAACTCCCGCCCTTATTTGATAGTGTTCATTCCGAAGCGATCCTCCATATCATGTTGATAGCTGGGCTAGAAGGTAGGTACGAGGCGATATCAAGCGACTCGAACCGGAAGTCCAAAGAATAGTGTGGACGCAGTGAAAGTTGAATGCAAGAAATGTCAATAAGTGTTTAGCTATATACATGGGCAGTCGATTCAGCGAAATATCGGTGTATTGGTGATCAACTTCGGATATTCCATGTGATGGTACAGTTTCAATGTGGAAGACGCGCGGTTGTTCTCAAATACCTCCAAAATGATGCGGACTATAGTTGTTAACCTTGGATGATAATATTACCGCAGACACACAGATAGGAAATTCGTATTTCTAGATGTATACCCGTGCAAATAGTCTGATGCAGGTTGAATCATGTTGCATTATATCGCATCGCTGGTTTCAACTTGAACTGAAGGCAGACTAAACTGCAGCACCGGTGATAAACATCGACATGGAGGTGTCGAATCAACTGAATCTGGAATAACATCTCAATTCTCAACTTATAGGATACTACTAATCCATTCTGATATTTGTATTGAATGGTTCGTCATAGTGTTCCCTCAGGACATCGGGGTGTCCTCGTAGTATCGGGTTCATCTATAGTCTGAAAGAAACATGCCTATGTATTCGCTCTGTTTAATTAGTTCTCAGCTGAATTCAACGTGCAGATATGTAACTCATTGCTCAAGTCAGAGTGATGTTTCATGTAGTGTTAGTATTCAATTCCTATCCAAGGCTGATATCCGAACCAACAGGAATGAATCTGGACGCATCCCAAATATGGAGAAAGTCAAGATTCAGGAGAACCAATTATCAGGTCTTCCCGATAAAACTACAGGATTGACCATGATGCGGCATATCGGCCCACATAAGTGCATTATTTGTGATCTCCTGATGACTATAATGATTACTTTACGCTTCAAAACCCCACCAACAGCTAGGTCATATGGGGGCACGTATGAGCAGGTGATTATGAAACTATGCAGTGATGATGAGTGGAACGAGGTTCACAAGAATCTATGCCTCACGCAGGACTCGAACCCACGCCCAGCGGTGGCTTCAGTCAGGGAAGCGGTGCCTCAGCTGACCGAGCTACCGAGGGCGGCGAGGTTGTGAAACACCCCAATGGATTGCTACATGCTGATTGGCTGTTCATATTCCACCTCTTGATCTATATTATCTCATAGAAGCAACGTACCAGCAGTTCCTCGCGACCACGAAGTAACCTTTCTGAGCATGAACATGATCGGAATAGATCCACACAGAAGAATAAATTCTTTGTACGAATAGAGAGACTCTCGATAAAATAATCAAGCGTTATCCTTTCGATTAAAACAACAATGAAGTCTTTGTTCTGTTGCCAGGTTACAGCTCTTGATAATAACAGATAGCTTGATTGTTGGAGACAATCACCGCAATATCTCAGTGTGTGACTATTCTGGCATTGTTGCAAAGAGCTGGCTTTCGATGCAATCATGTGACCTTGAGTGTGTGATTCAGAAGTTTGTTGTGACTGATATAATACTGGTGCTCAGTGTCATAATGATCCCCTATTACCCATGCAATGTGACCTTGAGTGTGTGATCCAGTATTTAGTTGTCACTGATATAATACTAGTACTCAGTGTCATAATGATCCCCTATTACCCATGCAATGTGAAAGGTTCGATATCAGGCGAAAACAAGAGATATTTCGTTTTATTTTCATGTTTTTTAGACGAGCTTTAGCGAGGATTCAATTTGACATACTGAAAAAAATTGGTGTTCGTTTTTATGTTTTTTTTTTTTAATGTTTTTTTGTCGTTTCTCCACAGGTCAAACGGCTACAGCTATCAACTCCAAACTTTTTTCCCTCATGGTTCCTCACCTCACTTAGATCTGTATGGTTTTGTGGCATTATCGGGTGATAAATTTGATTTTTATGAATTTTAGAAATTTCAAAAATACCCGTTAGAATAACACGACGGAAAAAAAATTTAAAAATTATTATTTTCCAAAAAATTGAATTTTTGTGTGAAGTTGAATAACATTTTATACACATTTATGAGAATTCTCAACTTGATCGAGTGGGCCATTTCATAGAAAAAACATGAAATGTGCTAAATTTGTACCACTCGAAGCAGTTTTTACCCATTTATAACTTAAATGTCACCCAATTGGCGAATTTAGGCAAAAGTTTGGAGAAGAAGTCGACATACTATTACTACCCGCTCGTCCATCAACGCGTGTATAGCGTTTTCCTAGTATTCCACAGCAAATTTCCCTCCAAGAGCAAGGAGGTTATGACACCTTGATCTCTGGAACTATCGTCGTTCAATTAACCATGGACGTGATAACATCTTCATCTCTCAATTTCATTTTGCTAACTCTATAACTTCAGGCTCAGTATTCGGATTGATTCTTCAGGACATGTGATTGGAGGAAACATGTCTGTTCATCATCAGACGAGCTTTAGCGAGGATTCAATTTGACATACTGAAAAAAATTGGTGTTCGTTTTTATGTTTTTTTAAATGTTTTTTTGTCGGTTCTCCACAGAACCAATGACTACAGCCATCAACTTCAAACTTTTTTTCGTCATGGTTCCTCATCTAACTCAGATCTGTACAGTTTTGTGGCATTATCGAGTGGTAACTTTTAGTTGTAGGATGTTTAGAAATTTCAGAAATACCCTTCAGAATAACACGGCGGAACAAAAATGAAAATATTTTTATTTTCCAAAGGAATGAAATCTTGTGTGATGTTGAATTACATTCTGATACACATTTCTGAAAATTCTCAGCTCGAATGGGTCGGTCATTTCGGAGAAAAAAAATGAAATGGGTCAAATTGGTACCATTCGTCGCCGTTTTCACCCATTTATAACCTACTTGTCACCCAATTGGCAAATTTGGGCAGAATTTTGGTTGAAAAATCGACATACCATTACCACTCGCTCGTCTAACAACCCATATATAGCGTTTTCCCAGTAGTGACAATTAAAGTCATATGGATTTTTGAATCATGTATTGTATTCATGTGTTCGTCCCGTAACAAATCCTGAAGTTGCATCCCGCATTGTATTTCGAAACGATTTGTAAATAAATTCATTACTGTCATGAAACCTGATACTCTTCGAGTGTCTCTTGAAATGGTTTAATACCGAATGAGGGTGTGTATACATCATAACCTTTCTCCAGTTTAAATTCCATATCGATTATCGCTCACCCTACAAGGCACATGCTCAGTTTTCCTAGTGGCTGAAGAGGATCTCATCACAAATAATACAAACCTCCTTGAAATTCAATAAGAGTCGAGTCGTTTAGAGAGATATCTCTGAAACGTTCGAAGTAAAATGTGGACACTAGGCAAACGCGAGATATGCGTTGTGAGATGAGCGAGATATCTAAATAAGGTATAGAAGTCCTTGAAGTAATTTTACCCTTGCTACCTCATCGACTCTGGTATTCTACACACCTTGATATCTGAACTAGTCAAACGCGAAATATGCGTTGTGAGATGAGCGAGATATCCCAATAAGGTATAAAAGTCGTCGAAGTAGTTCTACCCTTGCTACTTTATCGACTCTGGTATTCTACACACCTTGATATCTGAATAAGCTATAAAAGTCGTTAAAGTAGTTCTACTCTTGCCACTTCATTGGCTCTGGTATTCTACGCACCTTGACGCATATTAAAAATACTTCATTGTTGGTCAACTCTTGAATGTAGAAAGCAGTGGATCTCGAATATTTAATTCTGTCACAATTTTTATGATATATTTTATGAATATTATCAGTAATTTTATTTTTTTTCTTTGAAACGACTGATCAGAATTGCTTAAAAAATGGTAATGATGTGTAAAATCCATGTATACACATTCAAAGGAAATTCCATCCCATTTGGAGAGATTTTATTTTTCAACATTTTACGCCCAGCCATATCTTATGGGGTTTTTAGAAACTTTGAGATGATTTTTCTCAAAATCGGTTCGACCGATTCATCCCAAAAACTATACATTTCTAAGTTGGATGAGTTTTCGTGTACAAAAAAAGTTTCATCTTGATCAGTCAACCCTTGCGACCTGTGGAGTACTTATAAAAAAAAAAAAAAAAACACACAGATAAAGCCCTATACGAGTGGGATGGAGACTTCGCTACATTCATCAATAAGCTATGAAAGTCGATAAAGTAGTTTTACTCTTGCCACTTCATTGACTCTGGTAGTCTACACACCTTGATATCTGAATAAGCTATAAAAGTCGATAAAGTAGTTTTACTCTTGTCACTTCGTTGACTGTGGTATTCTACACACCTTGATGCATATAAAAAATACTTCATTGTTGGTCAACTCTTGAATCTAGAAAGCAGTGAATCTCAACAACTTAATTCTGTCACAATTTGTATGATATATTTGATTAATATTATCAGTCATTTTATTTCTTACCTTCAAAAAGACTGATTAGGATTTCGTACAGAACCGTAATAATGTGTGAAATCCATGTATACACATTTAGAGAGAATTTCATCCCATTCGGAGAGATTTTATTTCTCAACAATTTCTGCCCTGCCAAATCTTATGGGGTGTTTAGAAACTTTGAGATAATTTCTCTCAAAATCGGTCTAACCGATTCACTCCAAAAACTGTACAGTTCTAAGTTGGATGAGTTTGCGTGTACAAAAAAGTTTCATGTTGATCAGTCAACCCTCGCGACCTGTGGAGTGCTTACAAACAAACAAACAAGAAAAAAAAACACACAGACATAGCCCTATAAGAGTGGGATGGAGACCCGGCTACGCTCATCAAAAAACAGTTATTTGAATTTTTTCCTTTGAAACGGCTGGTTCGAATTGCTTACAAAATGATGGTTATGTGTATCATTCATGTTTGAACACTCAAGGAGAATTATTTACGTTTTTTCGAAGTGGTTTCATTCTTACGCATTTTCGTACACAGCCCGATCTTATGGGGTTTTTGAAAATTTTGACATGATATTTCTCGAGATCTATCCAACCCATCCATTGCAAACACTTTACAGTTCTGAGTTGTGCAAGTTGGCCCGGAAAAAAGTTTCATGTTGATCAGTCCACCCATGTGACCTGTGGTTTGCTCACAAAAAAAAAAAAAAAAAAAAAAACACAGACAAAGCTCCATAAGAGTGGGATGGAATCTTTGCTACGCTCATCTCATCATGATAATTGATGAGCGTAGTGAAGTCTCCAACCCACTCTTATAGGACTTTGTCAGTGTGATTTTTTTTTTTTTTTTGTATGTACTCCACAGGTCGCAAGGGTTGACTGATCAACACGAAACTTTTTATGTACATGCAAACTCATCCAACATAGAACTGTATAGTTTTTGGAATGAATCGGTCGGACCGATTTTGAGATACATCATCTCAAAGTTTCTAAAAACCTAATAAGATTTGCCTGGGCGGAAAATGTTGGAGAATGAATTCTCTCCGAATGGAATGAAATTTTCTCCAAAAATGTATACATAGATTTTACACATTTCCACGATTTTGTATGCATTTCCATTCGGCCGTTCTGAAAAAAAAAATGATAACCGTTGATATTCATCAAATATAGGCTTCTGTCAAGTGATGTCACTCATTGTTGAAAGAGACAGACAACAATATGCACCAGTTGGAATTGACCAATCATAATGTTTGGTAGTGCACCATTTCGCTGTATTGCTATGGAAACGATTGTTGGTCATTTGTGACGTGACAGAAGCCTATATCATGAGAATTGTGAAAGAATTAAGTTGTTGAGATTCACTGCTTTCCAGATTAAAGAGTTGAACAACAATGAAGTATTTTTTATATGGTTCAAGGTGTGTGGAATACCAGAGTCGATAAAGTAGCAATGGTAGAACTACTTCAAGAACTTTTATACCTCATTCGGATATCTTGCTCATCTCACAACGCATATTTCGCGTTCGTCTAGTTAGATGAGCGTAGCGGAGTCTCCATCCCACTCTTATAGGGGTTGTCTGTGTGTTTTTCTTTATTTTTTAAGCACTCCACATTTTGCAGGGTTCGACAGATCAACATGAATTTTTTTTTGTATACGTAAACTCATCCAACATAGAACTGTATAGTTTTTGAAATGAATCGGCTGGAATGATTTTGAGAGAAATCATCTCGAAGTTTGTGAAAACCCCATGAGATTTGACTGGGCGGAAAATGTTGAAAGATAAAATCTCTCCAAACGAGATGAAATTTTCTCTAGATGTGTACACATAGATTCTGCACATCATCACAATCTTGTATGCAATTTCAAGCGGCCGTTCTGAAGGAAAAAAAAAATTAAAACAACTGGGTTTTCCATCAAATATATCATAAAAACAATGATGGCAGAATGAGGTTACCAAGATTCACTCCCTTCTAGATTCAATATTTGCTCAACAATGAAGTATTAGATTATGCATCAAGGTGTGTAGAATACCAGCGTCAATGAGTGACAAGGGTAGAACTACTTTAACGACTATTATAGCTTATTCAGATATCAAGGTGTGTAGAATACCAGAGTCGATAAAGTAGCAAGGGTAGAACTACTTCAATGACTCATATACCTTATTCAGATATCTCGCCCATCTTACAACGCATATTTCGCATTTGACTGGTGATAATTGGATGAGCGTAGCGAAGTCTCCATCCAACTATTATAGGGGTTTGTCTGTGTTTTTTTTTTTTGGAAGCACTCCACAGGTCGCAGGGTTCAACTGATCAACATGAAATTTTTTTTTGGCACGCAAACTCATCCAACTCAGAACTGTGTGGTTTTTGAATTGGATTGATCATACAGATTTTGAGGAATATCATCTCAAAGTTTCCAAACACCCCATAAGATTCGGCTGGGCGGAAAATGTTGAGAAATAAAATCTCTCCAAATGGGATGAAATTTCCTCTTGATGTGTATACACTAGTCGAACGCGAAATATGCGTTGTAAGATGAGCGAGATATCTAAATAAGGTATAAAAGTCCTTGAAGTAGTTCTACCCTTGCTAATTCATCGAGACTGGTATTTTACACACCTTGATATCTGAATAAGCTATGAAAGTCGTTAAAGTAGTTCTACTCTTGCTACTTCATTGACTCTGGTATTATACACACCTTGACGCATATGAAGAATACTCCTTTGGTGGTCAACTCTTGAATCTAGAAAGCAGTGAATCTCAACAACTTAATTCTGTCACAATTTTCATTATATATTTTATGAATATTATCAGTCATTATATTTTTTTCTTCGAAACGACTGATCAGAATTGCCTACAAGATCGTGATGATGTGTAAAATCCATGTATACACATTTAGAGAGAATTTCATTCCATTTGGAGAGATTTTATTTTTCAACATTTTCCGCCCAGCCAAATCTTATGGAGTTTTTTAGAAACTTTGAGATGATGATTCTCAAAATCTGTCCAATCGATTCATCCCAATAACTATACAGTTCTGAGTTGGATGAGTTTGCGTGTACAAAAAAAGTTGCATGGTGATCAGTCAACCCTTGCGACCTGTGGAGTGCTTACAAAAAAAAAAAAAAAAAAAACACACAGACAAAGCCCTATGAGAGTGGGATGGAGATTTTGCTACGCTCATCAATGAATTTCACAAATTATCACGATTTTGTATGCAATTCTGATCAGTCGTTAAGAAGGATAAAAAATGATGATATTCATCAAATAGGCCTATATCATAGGAATTGTGACAGAATTAAGTTGTCGAGAATCTCAGCTCTCTAGATTCAAGAGTTGACCAACAATGAAGTATTTTCTATATGCGTCAAGGTGTGTAGAATACCAGAGTCGATAGAGTGGCAGGATAGAACTACTTTAACGACTTTTATAGCTCATTCAGATATCAAGGTGTGTAGAATACCAGAGTCGATAAAGTAGCAAGGGTAGAACTACTTCCACGACTTTTATACCTTATTCGGATATCTCGCCCATCCTACAACGCATATTTCGCGTTCGCCCAGAGACTAGGCAAACGCGCAATATGCGTTGTAAGATGAGCGGGATATCTGAATAAGGTTCAATAACAGTCTTTTATTTGCTCCTTCATCGACTCTGGTGTTGTACACACTTTATCCTTCATTTGATTGCCACTTTATATTCTCTGGTATTCTACACACCTTGATGAATATGAAGCAAAGTAATTCTTGGCCAACTATCGAATCTGGGCAGGAGTGGATCTTGAATCATTTCCATATATTTGATGTATAAAACAGTCATTTGGATTTTCTTCTTCGAAACGGCTGATTTGAATTGGTCGAGAAAAAGTGGTTATTTTTATCATTCATGTTTGAACACTCAGAGGATTTTTTTTTCTCGGAGAGGTTTCACTCCTACAAATTTTCTCAACCAGCCTAATCTTGATGAGTTTCTGAAAACTTTGACAGGATATTTCTCAAAATCTATTGGACCGATCCATTCCGAGAACTATACAGTTCCAAGTTGTAAAAGTTGGCCTGTACAAATAAAAGGTTCATGTTGATCAGTCTACCCATGTGACCTGTGCAGTGCTTACAAAAGAAAAAAACACACGGACAAAGCACCATAAGAGTGAGATGGAATTTTCGCTACGCTCATCTAACCAGTAGCACGCGAAATATGCGATGTAAGATGAGCGAGATATCTAAATGAGGTATGAAAGTTCTTGAAGTAGTTCTACCTCCGCTACTTTATTGACTCTGGTATTCTACACACCTTGATATCTGAATATGAGCTATGAAAGTAGTTGAATTAGTTCCACTCTTGCCACTTCATTGACTCTGGTATTCTACACACCTTGACGCATATGAAGAATACATCATTGTTGATCAACTTTCGAATCTAGAGAGCAGTGAATCTCAACAACTTAAATCTGTCACAATTTGTATGATATATTTGATGATTTATATCTGTCATTTTATTCCTTTTCTCCAAAACGGCTGATTGGAATTGCATACAAAATCGTGATGATATGTAAAATCTATGTAGACACATCTGGAGGGGAATTCATCCCATTTGGAGAGATTTTATCTTTCAACATTTTCCGCCAAGCCAAATCTAAAGGGGTTTTTAGAAACTTTGAGATGATTTTTCTCAAAAATCGGTCTGACCGATTCATCACAAAAACTATACAGTTTTAAGTTGGATGAGTTCGCGAGTATAAAAAAAATTTCATGCCGATCAGTCAACCCCTGCGATCTGTGGACTGCTTACAAAAAAAAAAAAAACACAGACAAAGTCCCATATGAGTGGGATGGAGACCTCGCTACGCTCATCTAACTAATCAAACACGGGATATGCGTTGTAAGATGAGCGAGATATCTGAATAAGGTATAAAAGTCCTTGAAGTAGTTCTACCCTTGCTACTTCAACGACTTTGGTATTCTACACACCTTGATATCTGAATATGAGATATAATAGTCGTCAAAGTGATTTTACTCTTGCTACTCCATTGACTGGTATTCTACACACCTTGACGCATGTAGAAAATACTTCATCGTTGGTCAACTCCCAAATCTAGAAAAAAGTGAATCTCGACAACTTAATTCTGTCACAATTTTCATGATATAATTGATTAATAATGTCAGTTTTCTTTTCTTGAAAACGGCTGATTGATATTGCATGAAAATGGCGATAATATGTGAAATCTGTGTACACATATTCAGAGAAAATTTCATCTCATTTGGGGAGATTTTATTCGTCAACATTTTCCGCCCAGCTGAATCTTATGGGGTTTTTAGAAACTTCGAGATTATTTTTCTCAGAATCATTATGATCGCCTTATTCCAAATACTCAACAGTTCTGGGTTGGATGAGTTCGCGTGAACAAGAAAAGTTTCATGTTGATCAGTCAACCCCTGCGACATGTGGAGTGCTTACAGGAAAAAATAGCACGGACAAATCCCTATAAGAGTGGGATGGTGACTTCACCACGCTCATCTGCCTTATAAACATATGCCTTATCAACCTTATACAAAATGGCCGCTATTGAATTGAACTTGTGAAGACTGGTCCTATTTCGAAATCCATTTTCTACAAAACGACGTACCTGTGTATTTTGATGCGTGAACGTAAGTGATCTTTATATGATTTTCAAGATACTGAGATATAAATCTTCATTTTTAATTTTAATAGTGAGTTTTAATCAAGGATTCAAAATAGTTCATATTTTGGGAAAAACGAAAATCAGGAAATCACGGCATATTGGATTTCTACTTCTGTTTACAAATAATCAGATCATACGAACAGAGCCTAGTTGAAATTTAACTGTTCATCAAGAGGGCTTTGGTTATACATATTTGAAGAATCAAGGTCGTTAAATTTCCTCATAATCTGTCGAATAGAAATGTTGAAAATGACAACTGACTTGAGAAAAGGGGTTTTGGTCTTAGCCGATAGCCACGGGCATAAGTGTCAGCCATTATTGCAAGGATACCTGGGGAATGACTTCAGAGTGTCAGTTTCTTTCAAACCACATAGCAATATTACCCAAGTTTTAAAAGGTTTAAATGACAAACCATACTTTGAACAAAACAAAGCAAACGAAGACGTCGTAATCATAATTGGTGGAGTAGACGATATTGCATCTTTGGCTCCAAAAAATTGTCTTCTTGTTGATAAGGTCGAGGAAAAATATCAGAAGAACAAAATCAAAAAGCAAATTCTCGATCCCCTTCTGGAAGCAATAAAACTAGCTCATGAAAAAAAAATAATAGTAACTGCTATTATGAATAGATTCGACAATCCACTTAATAACACAACCATATCCATTGTAAATAATATGATCCGAAAAGAAACATCTACTCACAGACATGTTACGTTCCTTGATTTTAATAACAAGGATTTGTCAAGGGAGGATTACACACGACATGGACTTCACCTTAATGAAAATGGAAAGAAGAAATTGTGCAAAGCGCTATCAACAACTATACATCAACTAATTCCTCCACCTATCATTACACCTCATGCAAAATTGAGAATTGTTGACAAAATACAGGACAAAATATTGTTGCAACCATTTCACCTGAAGATGGCTTCAAGTCAGTGTGAAGTTACTGAAGTTAATGCAAATTTTGATATTGTTCATCAATTGAAGAATGCCATCTATATGAAGGATAATATAATTCATAATCTGTATATAGAAAGAAATTATTTTTTAGAGAGGATGCATTACTTACAAAGAACAATTGCTAAATTGGATATATTGACAGGTACAGATTTTCAGGTTTGTAATGATCCCACACCTATTTTAGTTCCACATATTCTCACTTCAACATACAAATATAGCCTTGTAGAAATGGATGAAACTAATGATGATAATCATCTGACAACGATAGAAAATGTGAATATGGAAGAGGATGATCGAGAGAGCCGAGACAGAATATCAACTAATCTTTCGATGAAATTACAAGATACTCAGGATGATAACAATGAACCAAGGAAAGTCAAAATAGTATTACCTATAAGACAGAGTTTAAGACTGAAGAGAAAAAATCCTGCATTCCCAAATGGTCTTTGCTTAAAAATCGTTCAAAGAGGGAATGAAATTGAAATTTTAACTTCAAAAACTGACAAATTACAAATAAATAACAAATATAAAGATGTTCCGATCAAACCTGACAAGTATTTGTGACTAGACAATCATGGATCAAATATAGAGCTAAATAAACATCGTTCCATTAAAACTTACGAAATTACAAAATCAAACAACTTCAAGATTTTATATCTCAATGCCAGAAGCATTAGAGGTGAGAAGTTATCAAGTATAGGTGAATTACTAGACAAAATTACAGGACTAAATATCATTATCATCAGTAAAACCTGGATAAATAATGAAGAAACCACATTATACAATATGGAAAATTTTGTTGCGACTTATGCCTGCAGACCGTCCAAGCAAGGAGGTGGAGTCGGTATATTTATACACAAGGATTACGATTTTGAAGTTACATTCAAGCATAGTGACAATTCAAACAGTTTACTGATAGTTACAATTAATAATCTGAAATGGCTGACCAAGTTAGTTATTGGAGCCGTATACCGAACACCAGGTAACTCGGAAATAGATACATTTTTCGAGCTATTGGAAAACCAACTAAGTAAAATTGGGAACTTACCTCAAAGTATCTCAATCTCATCTATAGTATTGGTTCTCACTTATGTAACCATCTATTTCCTACTAGAATATCTGAAGAAAAATCATCGCTTATAGATCATGTGCTTTATAATGCTACAGATCATATGAAGATTTCAAACATCGAGATAGATCCTTCATTATCTGATCATGTTGCAATGATCGTTGAACTCAATATTAAAACACCCAGAGTTAAAAGGTCTAAAATATTTCATGAAATCCCGATATTTAATGCACTCAATTCCACAGAATCTCTCAAATATGATCCAATTGTTTTACAAACTGGTACGTCTTTGACTGCTGATGCTATGTACTCCGAGATTGTTTCTCAGCTCAACCACCATCGAAAAGAGAATTGCACAACAATGAAGAAAAAGAGATTTATTGATAAAGCGGCATGTCCATGGATGAACAATGAAACATTAAATTATGTAAGTCTTAAAGACAAAGCCTTGGATAAATTTAATAATGACAAATCAAACTTACAACTCAAAGCTGAATTCAAGAGATCCCGTAACCTCTCGGTTAATTTATGTAGAAAGAGAAAATCCATCTATTATAATGACCTCCTATTTGAGCAAACTTCCAAGCCTAGGAAAATGTGGCAAACAATTAACTTGGTATTACACAATACTAGCAAATTAGAAAAGAAAAATAGTTTTTGTATAAAAGTCAATGATAAAACTATTTCTGATCCTTGGATTATAGCTGAAAACTTTAATTCATACTTCATCAGCATTGGAGAACAATTAGCAAGCAAAATACATTCAACTAGAAATGACTTTACGTACACTAAAATTAATGGCATTGAGTCAAGTAATTTTGTTCTCTTTCCAACTTCAGAAACGGAAGTGCTGAGAATTATGAATAATCTAGCCAACAGTAAATCAACAGGAGAGGATAATCTTTCAAGCTTTTTAATTAAACAGTGTGGAAGTGATATTGCAGAACCTTTGTCTATAATGATTAATGAATCAATGAAAACAGGAATAGTTCCAAATCAGGCAAAAATTGCTAAAATTAAACCAATTTTCAAAAGTGGCAACCATGAAGATATGTGTAATCATCGACCCATCTCTCTATTATCACCGTTATCAAAAGTAATAGAAAAGGTTGTCAAGTTTAGACTTAACTTGTACCTGAACTCTAATTTTACTATACAGGTCAATATGGATTTCGAGATAACATGGGGACCAGCTCAACCATATATGATCTAATGTCAACCATTCAGGATCACCTTGATCAAGGCAAAGTTGCTGGAGGTTTATTTATTGATTTGAGTAAGGCATTTGACACTGTGGATCACAATATCCTTTTGTATAAAATGGAAAAAATCGGTATCAGAGGGACTAGTCTTCAATGGTTCAGAAGTTATCTATTGAATCGTTATCAATTCGTTAATATTGAAGATGTAAATAGTGACAACCTGGAAGTAACTTGTGGAGTGCCACAAGGATCTGTCTTGGGTCCTATTTTATTCCTCATCTACATAAATGATCTTCATCAAGAAAGCTTATCCGGTCTTCTCCAAAGCTATGCGGACGACACCAATCTCTTTTATAATGACTTCACAATAGCCAACCTCATTCAACAGATGCAAAAAGATATTACTACTGTTTGTGAATGGATGAACTCTAATAAACTTTCCATGAACTCTAAAAAGACCAACTACATGATATTTGCATCGAAGAAATTTGATTCAATCAATTACAACCTTGAATTGAAAATGAATGAAGTGGTAATACCTATTGTCAAAGAGGTAAAATATCTTGGTTTAACCATTGACAGAGATCAAACTTGGATTCCGCATATTGACAACATAATAAAGAAGATAATGCCAATATCATCAGTGCTCAAACGAATATCTTTCATAGTTAAATCATCTACTCTACTCTCCATCTACTATGCTCGAATTCATAGCCATCTTCTTTATTTAAATCCTATCTGGGGTAATGCTACCAGCAAGAAGATTAATGAGATAGAGCTCATTCAAAATAGAGCTATTCGACACATATTCAGCTATCCATATGATACTCATCGATACGACATGTATCGTGAGAATAACATCATACCAATTAAACTCATCCGAAAACAATTAACTACCACCTTTATCCATGAAGTCATATTTAAAAAAACGGTTTCAAATCTTCCGATCATTTTTAACTACAACATTCATTCTTATTATACTCGAGGATCAAATAACATTCACATCAATACATCAAATTCAACTAAATATGGATTAAATAACCTCAACCACTTTGGATTCATTCTTTACAACGAGCTACCAGACACCATGAAATTACTGAAACCTTCTGCTTTCAAAAAAGAAATGAAGAAAGAACTACTCGACAAAGATCTGAGAAAATGTTTCAATTCTGAGAAGACTTCGTGTAGATGCACCGTTCGACCATTTTCAAAACAGTGTTCCCTATACAAACCGATATGTCTATGCAAGCGTCGTCCATATCCTGGACAGTGTTCCTACTATACACAAGAGGAACGTTGATCTTCCTATCATATTTCTTAATAACATTTCATATTTGTACTTTTTGCCTCTCTTATATATTTGTTATATTCGTGTTTTATTTTACCTATTCAGTGTGTTTTTTTGTTTTGTTTTTTCTATTCTGTGTTTTTCTTGTTCTTTCATTGTTTTATATTTAAGTTTATATTTAAAGCATGTCCTATAAAGAGTCGGTGACTCATGAAATTTTCATGCTGAACGCAATAAATACAATAAATACAATACAATCTAATTGGAGTCAATGGAGTAGCAAGGGTAAAACTGCTTCAACGACTTACGTAACTCAACAAATATCAAGGTGTGTAGAATACCAGAGTAAATAAAGTAGCAAGAGTAGAACTACTTCAACGACTTGTATAACTTGTTCGGATATATCGCTCATCTAACGACGCATTTGTTGCGTTTGCATAGTTAAGGACATTGGTATGATTACTGAGACGAGTGGCCGGGTGGTTAATTCACTGAACCGTCATTCAATGGACCGGGGTTCAATTCTCACCGTGGTCTACCCTCCTGACAAGCTTTTTCCGTGTTTTGCCTCAGTCGTTCTGATCAATACTGAGATGGTTCCTCAACAAGAGGGCCACGTCCGACTCATTCTCACTGTTCAGAACTCCTAATAGAATAAACTCTCACCTCACCATCCCATCATCTCATATATCATTCACCGACGCCAATAGATCGTAGACACCAGAACAGTACGTCGCCCTACTCGATAAAAATAGTTTTCATTATTATTGATTCATACATTGGCCATACTTGGGAATACTCAGGATATGGAATAGTTTATTGAATGAATATATCATCCATACAACACAATCAGTTTGAGTATATTATCCTTGATCGTAGCGTCCAGCTTATTCCCCTCCACGTCTGACGTCACAGGGCTTGGCGCCTTCAACACCGCTTCTCCGAACTGCTCCATTCTCACGGCGAAATACTTGACGCAATCATCCCGGGTCCTGTTCGGGAACACCCTCGCAATCTCCTCTCACACTCCAGGCGTCGGCAGATTCCTCCTCAGAGCACCGTCGAACATTCCGTCTTCATGGCTGGACCAATCGTCGTACTGGTTCACCGTTAGCGCACCGTTAATGATGGGTTCCGTTAGTAGTTGACGGTAATGGTTGACTTCCTCGAGGATGCGGGATTGTTTGGGGTATTTGGTGATGATTGGTGGTAAGTGTTCCCAGCGTCGGTATCCAAGGCTGGGGGAGTACCCGATAGAGTTGATGATCTTGTTCAGGTCACCTAATGAGGGGTGATTTGATTTGAGACAGTCTTATTTGATTTGTGATTCGATAAATTGTAGTCCGATAAATATTTACTTATCTGAAAGTGTGAGTCGTCTCATAAATAGGATTTATGGGGTATATTATTGTGAGAAATTATGAACTAATTCAAAGTCTAGAAGAGGATGCAAGTGGGTATGCAATAATTTCAAAATTGGATTCAAATTTCAAAAAAAATATTCATAATTCAAATTTTAATCTTGAATCATCGTTATTTTCTCGCTCATGCATGAACACTATCTGGGAATTTCCTCAAACAAACAATAAACCGCTTGTGGAATAAACCTAATAGAAGAAATATAGTCTCTACTGCACTTTTGCCAAATGTTATTCATATAATATCTGAGGATAACATCAATTTGAAATTATTTCATGCGATTCCGTTAGGAGACCGCAACTTGGCTGAGCATGTTCCTTTTCGAAATGCTCTACCCATGTTTGATGTGTATCGAAAAGTTTGATTGTGGGTTGAAAAGTAAAAAAGGATAATATTGGAAGAGTTCCAGTAACCACCGCTAGATGGGGAGTGTTTTGAATTTCATAATTTGGATAAAATCTTGTTACATTACACATTTTGGCCAAATAAATTGGGAAGACTGTAAAATGAAAGGCGAATCAGAATTCCAATATTGATAAGCAAATTGATCTTAAGGATGTGCGTTTATAATAAATTTCTACTATTATTCGGTGACCTTGAATCAAGTAATGAAGACCATCAAATTATTCATATTTCGATTAAATTATTGTCCATAATAAAATAATTCTTCAATTTTCGATTAGGCATATCTAATTGTGAGGGAATCTCAATAATTGGATTGTATTTCACCGCAAGTTAGTAGTATTTCTAGTTCTTGAGACATATGTGGCGAAAGTACACTCTGTAAATCTGTCTAAGATGCGGGCTCTTATATGGAGATTGAATGGATAATTGAATGAAACTGTCAGAAGGAGACAGTTATTAGGGGATGAAAGAAACTCTTGGATCACGTTTCAAGAATACGAAGGAAATATATGATTAGGCTGATAGTCAATTATGTCACGAGTATATCATTGGTATCGGAAGGTGAAAACAAGTTTATCAGCTAACTATCGTTTGACCGGAACATCCATTATTCGTAGAACTAGACCTAGTTGAATGATATTCATGGCTGTGAATGATGATTTATGAGTTCTTGAATATATCTGACCATTTGAATTCATTATTCACGGCATCACTCTCTGAAGTGTGAGCCATTGAACTATAGGATCTGAGAACGTACATTAGTCGACAGAGTGATTCTTTCTCCCTGTTTCAAAGTGACAATGGAGATTTACCATTCGGTTTCAGGTTCATTATTCATGGGTCAAGTCCATGACCAGGGCTATCAATTCTCCAATCTATCATGCCTATCAATATTCTTCAAACACCATGTTGAGAATCATTACATACAATAGGGCAAATATTTCAACTGTTTGGTGAGATGATAAATCTCGTACTAATATTGTGTGTTGGAATGAAGAATCTTGACCGGAAGTTGGTTATTTGCTCATCAGACTCTTGAAAGAGTAATATACCGGTGAAGTGGGGTGACCTTGACCCGCTGGTGTGGCTCTGTCCTTTTGTTGGAGAAAGTTTCAAACTGCTGCCAATAGAAAGGTTTTGATTTCATCGTATCAATTCTGATACGTTTTTTGATTCTGATACGTATCTATTGAGATCCTAAAATAATGGACATGATAGAATTGAAACTTTTTCATTTGTAGCAGTTTGAATCTTACTCCAACAGAAGAACAAATTCACACCACTTTAGGGTAACATGATTCTGAATGTGGTGATTCGAATCGCACTTAGCGGCCTCTGCCTTGCTTGATAAAGAATAATTCATGGACAATTTCACATGATTGAAGAACGTATCTCAAGATGCAAACCTGTCTGTCTTCCTGTTTCATCCCACTGCTCCTGCTCTTGCTCCAGGCCAGTCACGTGATTCCCGTTTCCACCAATCAGATCACGACCGAGCGATCCCAGACTGTTTTTTGACAGCAACCTCCCAACAGTGGCAGCGACATCTCCGGAGTCTTCATCCTTTCTTCCTTGTTGGGCTTCTCCTCCCATCTTTCCTGGATTCCTTGTTGTACATCCCTCAACGGGAGTTTTCACGTCTCTCAGTTCTTGTTCCAAATCTTCCATGTCTTCTGGATCATGGTTGTTGTTGATGTTTATTTCAGGATGATGGCAATCCTAATTGGCAGTTCATATAAATCCTTGTTGGACTTTACATTGAAACAATCCTGAAGTTTCGTTAGTTGTTTTAATCATTTCTTTCAGACTTGCAATACTTTCTGAACAGAGACTATCGTGTTTTTGTGACGAGTTTGCATTTTCTCCATCAACCGAGGTGATGGTCTCACATTGATTGTTCACATTAATCTGAGTAACCCATTCATTGAGAAATCTGTCGAGGATGTTGTATCCGCATCACAAGGATTCTGTATTTTTTTGTTTTACGCTGATGAATTGGTTTTGTCCGATTCTTGATTGAAATCTCTGAATTCTGATTTTTACCCGTTTCAGAATTTTACCCGTACAGAATTTTAGTATTCTGTTCTTTAAATTCGAGGAAACCCTCATTCATATTGCATCGGGAGATCAATTTTGAACCCATCGGATCTTCAACAGAAAAAATTCAGTATTTGGTTCACAATCATTCGATTTTTGTTTTCTTTCCTGTATTTCCCGAGGCGATAACCACTCATCAACATGTTTATTGATTTATTTACGTTTGGTGTTATCTGTAGGTTCAGGATCGACTCTTATTTCTATTGTTACTCTTTCTTCTTATTCTAAACAATTTGTTTCTGTCCAATACGAGATATTCGAAGAGGTAAACCATAGCCAAGGATTGGGTGTTCATCACTTTTCTCTCCACAATTTCACTGACCAATTCGTTATCATCCTCTTTAATCACTGAATCCATCTTTCTCGACAATTTAATTTCAATAGGGTCTCTCAATTTTGATCTCATTCTATTTTTCCGAATGATTCAAAATCACGTATTTCTTCATAACATTGATTTCAGTACTGTCCATGAACTTCATTTCTGATATCCATCAATCTCGCTCTGGAAATCTCCTCCATTCGCTTCCAACATATTCTGTTCAGAACCGATCTCCTCGATTCTACCTCCCATTAATGCATCACATCCAGGTTGACCAACATTTCCATTCAATAGATTCATACATTGAAACACCTCAGTTGAACATTCGGTCATTATACTCTTATTATTTGAATATATTCAAATATCGATTAAATACACTAAATAAAGAAAATAATTGAAGAAAGAGAAGTTAAATTATAGGTTCCGGTGGAAAAAAAAATAAAAACCACCGGACCAAAAAAGCAAAATAATATAATAGAAGGAAGAGAAAAGGGAAGTAGAAATTAAAAGAACTAGATAGAGTAGCCGATCGAATTATGCCTAGGCCGCAAGTTGGCCCTGATTTCACCGTCCCTGTAAGCTAGTATCCAGGCTAGCCCCAGGATGGTTCTCTTGATCGCAGGGTTCTCAGTTCGGTCTAACCAACCCTCTCGGTCCAACTCGAATTCGGAAAGAGCATCATGGTGAGAGACGAAATCCCTCACGCTTTTCTCAGACAGTTCGAAAATGTCTTCCATCATTCCTCTTAGCTGTCGACGTTCTCGAAAACTGAAGTGTCTTCCCTGGGGAACGGGGCCGAGGGAGCACGATTCAAGAGGAGCTGGGCAAAAGAGATTTGATTGTTAGGCTTCCATATTCAATCACCTATCCCGAGGGGGATTCGATTCAGTGAGGCATTCCTTCTAGGAGGGTAACTCTCTGATATATTTGAGCAATGACTCAAGATTGACGTAGAATTGAATAAATATTATTGACGGTTTCGAAAATTTACACAAGAAGACAATGGGAATTTCTCCTCACAATTTTGGAACGTATTGGAATGATATGGCATGAGTGAGGGCTTTGACCCATTTCCAATGATTCTAAGTGGTGTCCACTTGAAGATTCATAGCTCAAAGATATATTTCTCCAATAACCAAACTCACAATACATCTTAAAAATATTGTTTTGACTTATGGAAACTTTTAAAATCACCATTGTTGACTTTCACAACTTTGAACAACAACAACGATAAAAGGTTGTAATAAGCTCAATGTAGCTCTTCTGATTGATTTTCTTCTCGAACCTCTCATTTTTTTCGCATGATCCAATAACCACCATGGTGCATCTGAGAGTGACAGTTTTTTTCAAATTCGCGTCAATCAACAATAATTATAATGATCTCAAATTGATACCAGATCAAGTGCATATGGAAAGAAATCGATAATTGATATTTCTGATGTTTCTACACCTATAAGAATTCTGGTTCTCTCAAATGATGCAAGCAAGCAGACAATACAAATCCACCAAAAGAATGGAGTGATGAGACAAGAGTACATTCATACTGAAAATAATACTAGCTGGCTAATGAATGATATGGACACAGATGTTTGGAACCACATCTCTCCAGAACCTTTGTAACAAATGCCTGTACACGATCCTCAGATTATGTGGTTATTTTGATACGCATGAATAATTCGAAAAGATACATGGAGTTATCAAACGCAAAACCTTCTCATTCAGGAACATTGAAAGAATTAGAGGAGGAGAAATGAACGTAAACGCCCACTCAAAAGTATTCACCCATACCTCCTCGGAAGTTTTTCAAATATTCATATTTTTCAGTACCAAAATATTTATTCCCCATACAATTCCGAAAAAATCAACAGAGAACAGATAATTTGTCTCAACGAATCTCGAAACTATTCAAAAATTGAATTCAAGCATGCCATTTGATGGGTCCACCTCCATGTAGGAGACGCGGTGCCTAATATTCTCCGTCAGCTAGAATTACGTGACTTCCTTCCTCCCCGTGGACCCCTCACCACCAAGCATGTTGGCTCCAATCCGTTAGAAGAACGCTCCGTCTACTGGTATCGAGTTGTATATGTGTGCGATATATCGTGTTAATAACTATGAGTGATAAGTGGGCTCATGACTGGAGATTGTTTTCATGAACCTGCAGTCTTTCTGGTGTTTGAACATGGCTAGGATAGACTCCCTCAGTTTCGACATCACTTTATTCTGGTGGCAAGCTCCAATTATCACACCTTTTTTATTCTCTTTACCTGCTCTACACATGTCACCCTGACCAATCTCATGATACTCACCATACGCCTCAAGGTCCACGTAGTCGTCCCCTTCAGACCCATCCTTGGCTGCATCTTTCCTATCCATACCCTCTCCATATATGGTACATTCTTCGAATATGTCATACTCATCATCTTCAACACATGCCCCACTCTTCTCAATCCCTTTCTTCTCTGATCCGTCAACATTATCCTCATCCTCGCCAAACTCTTGACCCTCCTCGAATACATCATAGTCTCCATCTGCAACACATGCCCCACTCTTCTCAATCCCTGTCTTCTCTGAACAGTCAACATTATCCTCATCCTCGCCAAACTCTTGACTCTCCTCGAATACATCATGGTCTTCATCATCAACACATGCCCCACTCTTCTCAATCCCTTTCCTCTCTGATCCGTCAACATTATCCTCATCCTCGCCAAACTCTCGCCTCTCCTCGAATACAACATAGTCTTCATCTTCAACACATGCCCCACTCTTCTCAATCTCTTTCTTCTCTGATCCGTCAACATTATCCTCATCCTCGCCAAACTCTCGCCTCTCCTCGAATACAACATAGTCTTCATTTGCAACACATGCCCCACTCTTCTCAATCTCTTTCTTCTCTGATCCGTCAACATTATCCTCATCCTCGCCAAACTCTCGCCTCTCCTCGAATACAACATAGTCTTCATCTTCAACACATGCCCCACTCTTCTCAATCTCTTTCTTCTCTGATCCGTCAACATTATCCTCATCCTCGCCAAACTCTCGCCTCTCCTCGAATACAACATAGTCTTCATTTGCAACACATGCCCCACTCTTCTCAATCTCTTTCTTCTCTGATCCGTCAACATTATCCTCATCCTCGCCAAACTCTCGCCTCTCCTCGAATACAACATAGTCTTCATTTGCAACACATGCCCCACTCTTCTCAATCTCTTTCTTCTCTGATCCGTCAACATTATTCTCATCCTCGCCAAACTCTCGACTCTCCTCGAATACAACATAGTCTTCATCTTCAACACATGCCCCACTCTTCTCAATCTCTTTCTTCTCTGATCCGTCAACATTATCCTCATCCTCGCCGAACTCTCGACTATCCTCGAATACACCATGGTCTTCATCTTCAACACATGCCCAACTCTTCTCAATCTCTTTCTTCTCTACACCGTTAACATTATCCTCATCCTCGCCAAACTCTCGACTCTCCTCGAATACATCATGGTCTTCATCTTCAACACATGTTTCACTCTTCTCAATCTCTTTCTTCTCTACACCGTCAACATTATTCTCATCCTCGCCAAACTCTCGACTCTCCTCGAATACATCATAGTCTTCATCTTCAACACATGCCCCACTCTTCTCAATCTCTTTCTTCTCTGATCCGTCAACATTATCCTCATCCTCGACAAACTCTCGACTCTCCTCGAATACATCATAGTCTTCATCTGCAACACATGCCCCACTCTTCTCAATCTCTCTCTTCTCTGATCCGTCAACATTATCCTCATCCTCGCCAAACTCTCGACTCTCCTCGAATACATCATAGTCTTCATCTTCAACACATGCCCCACTCTTCTCAATCTCTTTCTTCTCTACACCGTCAACATTATCCTCATCCTCGCCAAACTCTCGACTCTCCTCGAATACACCATGGTCATCATCTTCAACACATGCCCCACTCTTCTCAATCTCTTTCTTCTCTACACCGTCAACATTATCCTCATCCTCGCCAAACTCTCGACTCTCCTCGAATACACCATGGTCTTCATCTTCAACACATGCCCCACTCTTCTCAATCTCTTTCTTCTCTACACCGTCAACATTATCCTCATCCTCGCCAAACTCTCGACTCTCCTCGAATACACCATGGTCTTCATCTTCAACACATGCCCAACTCTTCTCAATCTCTTTCTTCTCTACACCGTCAACATTATCCTCATCCTCGCCAAACTCTCGACTCTCCTCGAATACACAATGGTCTTCATCTTCAACACATGCCCCACTCTTCTCAATCTCTTTCTTCTCTACACCGTCAACATTATCCTCATCCTCGCCAAACTCTCGACTCTCCTCGAATACATCATGGTCTTCATCTGCAACACATGCCCCACTCTTCTCAATCTCTTTCTTCTCTACACAGTCAACATTATCCTCATCCTCGCCAAACTCTCGCCTCTCCTCGAATACACCATAGTCTTCATCATCAACACATGCCCCACTCTTCTCAATCTCTTTCTTCTCTGATCCGTCAACATTATCCTCATCCTCGCCAAACTCTCGACTCTCCTCGAATACATCATGGTCTTCATCTGCAACACATGCCCCACTCTTCTCAATCTCTTTCTTCTCTACACAGTCAACATTATCCTCATCCTCGCCAAACTCTCGCCTCTCCTCGAATACACCATAGTCTTCATCATCAACACATGCCCCACTCTTCTCAATCTCTTTCTTCTCTGATCCGTCAACATTATCCTCATCCTCGCCAAACTCTCGACTCTCCTCGAATACATCATAGTCTTCATCTTCAACACATGCCCCACTCTTCTCAATCTCTTTCTTCTCTACACCGTCAACATTATCCTCATCCTCGCCAAACTCTCGACTCTCCTCGAATACATCATAGTCTTCATCTGCAACACATGCCCCACTCTTCTCAATCTCTTTCTTCTCTGAACAGTCAACATTATCCTCATCCTCGCCAAACTCTCGACTCTCCTCGAATACATCATAGTCTTCATCTTCAACACATGCCCCACTCTTCTCAATCTCTCTCTTCTCTACACAGTCAACATTATCCTCATCCTCGCCAAACTCTCGACTCTCCTCGAATACATCATAGTCTTCATCTTCAACACATGCCCCACTCTTCTCAATCTCTTTCTTCTCTACACAGTCAACATTATCCTTATCCTCGCCAAACTCTCGACTATCCTCGAATACACCATGGTCTTCATCTTCAACACATGCCCCACTCTTCTCAATCCCTTTCTTCTCTGAACAGTCAACATTATCCTTATCCTCGCCAAACTCTCGACTCTCCTCGAATACATCATAGTCTTCATCTGCAACACATGCCTCACTCTTCTCAATCCCTTTCTTCTCTGAACAGTCAACATTATCCTTATCCTCGCCAAACTCTCGACTCTCCTCGAATACATCATAGTCTTCATCTTCAACACATGCCCCACTCTTCTCAATCTCTCTCTTCTCTGATCCGTCAACATTATCCTTATCCTCGCCAAACTCTCGACTCTCCTCGAATACATCATAGTCTTCATCTGCAACACATGCCCCACTCTTCTCAATCTCTTTCTTCTCTGAACAGTCAACATTATCCTTATCCTCGCCAAACTCTCGACTCTCCTCGAATACATCATAGTCTTCATCTGCAACACATGCCTCACTCTTCTCAATCCCTTTCTTCTCTGAACAGTCAACATTATCCTTATCCTCGCCAAACTCTCGACTCTCCTCGAATACATCATAGTCTTCATCTTCAACACATGCCCCACTCTTCTCAATCTCTCTCTTCTCTGATCCGTCAACATTATCCTTATCCTCGCCAAACTCTCGACTCTCCTCGAATACATCATAGTCTTCATCTGCAACACATGCCTCACTCTTCTCAATCTCTTTCTTCTCTACACAGTCAACATTATCCTCATCCTCGCCAAACTCTCGACTCTCCTCGAATACAACATAGTCTCAATCTGCAACACATGCCCCACTCTTCTCAATCTCTCTCTTCTCTACACAGTCAACATTATCCTCATCCTCGCCAAACTCTCGACTCTCCTCGAATACAACATAGTCTTCATCTGCAACACATGCCCCACTCTTCTCAATCTCTTTCTTCTCTGAACAGTCAACATTATCCTCATCCTCGCCAAACTCTCGACTCTCCTCGAATACATCATAGTCTTCATCTTCAACACATGTCCCACTCTTCTCAATCTCTTTCTTCTCTACACCGCCAACATTATCCTCATCCTCGCCAAACTCTCGACTCTCCTCGAATACACCATGGTCTTCATCTTCAACACATGCCCCACTCTTCTCAATCTCTTTCTTCTCTACACCGTCAACATTATCCTCATCCTCGCCAAACTCTCGACTCTCCTCGAATACATCATAGTCTTCATCTTCAACACATGCCCCACTCTTCTCAATCTCTTTCTTCTCTACACCGTCAACATTATCCTCATCCTCGCCAAACTCTCGACTCTCCTCGAATACATCATGGTCTTCATCTTCAACACATGCCCCACTCTTCTCAATCTCTTTCTTCTCTACACCGTCAACATTATCCTCATCCTCGCCAAACTCTCGACTCTCCTCGAATACACCATGGTCTTCATCTTCAACACATGCCCCACTCTTCTCAATCTCTCTCTTCTCTACACCGTCAACATTATCCTCATCCTCGCCAAACTCTCGACTCTCCTCGAATACATCATAGTCTTCATCTGCAACACATGCCCCACTCTTCTCAATCTCTTTCTTCTCTGATCCGTCAACATTATCCTCATCCTCGCCAAACTCTCGACTCTCCTCGAATACATCATAGTCTTCATCATCAACACATGCCCCACTCTTCTCAATCCCTCTCTTCTCTGAACAGTCAACATTATCCTCATCCTCGCCAAACTCTCGACTCTCCTCGAATACACCATGGTCTTCATCTGCAACACATGCCCCACTCTTCTCAATCCCTCTCTTCTCTGAACAGTCAACATTATCCTCATCCTCGCCAAACTCTCGACTCTCCTCGAATACATCATATTCTTCATCATCAACACATGCCCCACTCTTCTCAATCTCTTTCTTCTCTGATCCGTCAACATTATCCTCATCCTCGCCAAACTCTCGACTCTCCTCGAATACATCATAGTCTTCATCATCAACACATGCCCCACTCTTCTCAATCCCTCTCTTCTCTGAACAGTCAACATTATCCTCATCCTCGCCAAACTCTCGACTCTCCTCGAATACATCATAGTCTTCATCATCAACACATGCCCCACTCTTCTCAATCTCTTTCTTCTCTGATCCGTCAACATTATCCTCATCCTCGCCAAACTCTCGACTCTCCTCGAATACATCATAGTCTTCATCTTCAACACATGCCCCACGCTTCTCAATCCCTCTCTTCTCTGAACAGTCAACATTATCCTCATCCTCGCCAAACTCTCGACTCTCCTCGAATACATCATGGTCTTCATCTTCAACACATGCCCCACTCTTCTCAATCCCTTTCTTCTCTACACAGTCAACATTATCATCATCCTCGCCAAACTCTCGACTCTCCTCGAATACATCATAGTCTTCATCTGCAACACATGCCCCACTCTTCTCAATCTCTTTCTTCTCTACACCGTCAACATTATCCTCATCCTCGCCAAACTCTCGACTCTCCTCGAATACACCATGGTCTTCATCTTCAACACATGCCCCACTCTTCTCAATCTCTTTCTTCTCTACACCGTCAACATTATCCTCATCCTCGCCAAACTCTCGACTCTCCTCGAATACACCATGGTCTTCATCTTCAACACATGCCCAACTCTTCTCAATCTCTTTCTTCTCTACACCGTCAACATTATCCTCATCCTCGCCAAACTCTCGACTCTCCTCGAATACACAATGGTCTTCATCTTCAACACATGCCCCACTCTTCTCAATCTCTTTCTTCTCTACACCGTCAACATTATCCTCATCCTCGCCAAACTCTCGACTCTCCTCGAATACACCATGGTCTTCATCTTCAACACATGCCCCACTCTTCTCAATCTCTTTCTTCTCTACACCGTCAACATTATCCTCATCCTCGCCAAACTCTCGACTCTCCTCGAATACACCATGGTCTTCATCTTCAACACATGCCCCACTCTTCTCAATCTCTTTCTTCTCTACACCGTCAACATTATTCTCATCCTCGCCAAACTCTCGACTCTCCTCGAATACACCATGGTCTTCATCTTCAACACATGCCCCACTCTCCTCAATATCTCTCCTCTCTGATCCGTCAACATTATCCTCATCCTCGCCAAACTCTCGACTCTCCTCGAATACACCATGGTCTTCATCTTCAACACATGCCCCACTCTTCTCAATCTCTTTCTTCTCTACACAGTCATCATTATCCTCATCCTCGCCAAACTCTCGACTCTCCTCGAATACACCATGGTCTTCATCTTCAACACATGCCCCACTCTTCTCAATCTCTTTCTTCTCTACACCGTCAACATTATCCTCATCCTCGCCAAACTCTCGACTCTCCTCGAATACACCATGGTCTTCATCTGCAACACATGCCCCACTCTTCTCAATCTCTTTCTTCTCTACACCGCCAACATTATCCTCATCCTCGCCAAACTCTCGACTCTCCTCGAATACACCATGGTCTCCATCTTCAACACATGCCCCACTCTTCTCAATCTCTTTCTTCTCTACACCGTCAACATTATCCTCATCCTCGCCAAACTCTCGACTCTCCTCGAATACACCATGGTCTTCATCTGCAACACATGCCCCACTCTTCTCAATCTCTTTCTTCTCTACACCGTCAACATTATCCTCAGCCTCGTCATACTCTCTAAACTCTTCATTCACATCATCCATATCGGACCCATAATCACCCTCATCCGCTGAACCCGCTCCGTCCTCTTCACCTTCTTCCATCTCTCCATCTTCTTCTTCCGCTCCAACTTCCCCAATCTCTTCAAGCACACCATCCTCTCCGCCTCCCGCAAGCTCTTCAACTTCCTCCATCTGTTCCTCAACTTCAGCTTCTCCGCCATCTCCAGGATGCAAATAATCAGCCAAATACGCTCCACCTTCTTTCATCACGATACCGGATCTAGGATCACCCTTGTGACCAACTAGGACACACACATTCTCACAGTACCAGCCACACATATGAGATCCATTTTCCCTCTCTCCTGCTGATCCGGGATGAACGAGGCTTCCTGGATAGAAGGCTGGAGGGAAGAATACAAATGAAATTTACAACAAAGTAAACTTTGTTGATTTGTTTCCTGGTTTGAGAAGATGAATCGGTGACCTGGAGTTATAACATTCCTGTTGACCTCAAGGCCTATATGAATCATTGGAATGATCATCAATATTCCATAAAAGCGTGAAGAAGCTTTCAGAATGATAATGACATTCTTTCTTCTTTGATGCTGTTCTATTCTGTTGTGTGACAATTCAATTTTCTAAAGGGAGTTGGAATGAATGCTTGTTTATGATTGATGCAAAATACCGGAATCACGATCCAGCATTAATCAATGCTTACAAAAGTGGGATGAAGATAGAAATAGATGGAGAAATGTAGTAATGATATAGATAGAGGGTGGTGATAGAGAAAAGAAGGATAGAGAATGAGATTGTGTTGGAAAATAGTGAGATAGATACAGAGATGTGTGAGAGAGTCGGAGATATGTGAGAGAGATATAGATATGAGGTGGAAAATAGTAGTATAGATAATAAGACATGTGGTAGAGAAAAGGATGAAGATATGGAGTGAAAAATAGGAAGATGAAGGTACTGGATAGAGATGGATAGTGGGGAATAGGAAGAGAGAGATATGTGAGTGAGATAGTGATGTGCGATAGAGGATGGGAATATTAATATGTGATGGAGATGGAGGAGTGATGTTATCACGCCTTGTGCTCTGAGCGATCGGTGATGATATTAACACTAAGTGGAAAGTGTCTTACGAATGGTGCGATATTGGTCCACCCCGAACTGACGGGTCCTTGCAAAATCCGTCCGTCGGACTTCGGCTAGCTGAGGTTTGATGAACACATGCTTCGGCAAACCTTGATGTACAAACGAAACAAGGTTAGTCGAGTAGATTTGATACCAACTCAATCAGTCAAGTTCAGCTCAGTCGTTGAAGTCAATAATAGTTGGTATGATTCTCAATCAACATGCAACGACCAATTTCTTCACAACGTGTGAAAACACCCATAACCTCCTCGGGTAAATTTGTATCTGTGGCAACCAATAACGGCTGTTCACAGGGGTGAACATGCATATACCACTATATCAGGTCCACACCTGGAATGATGGATTATTGGAGATAGGGAATATTGTTCATCTGTCAAACGATGACATCCACCTGTTGCTTCCACTAGATATGAAGTTGGGAGGTGTAATGAATTGAAACTATATCGTTTGTTTGGTTTGAACCTCGACATTTGGACCTAGCTGTTTACCCATCGCAACTCCCGCCCTCATTCGATAGTGTTCATTTCGAAGCGATCCTCCATATCATGTTGATAGCTGGGCTAGAAGGTAGGTACGAGGCGATATCAAGCGACTCGAACCGGAAGTCCAAAGAATAGTGTGGACGCAGTGAAAGTTGAATGCAAGAAATGTCAATAAGTGTTTAGCTATATACATGGGCAGTCGATTCAGCGAAATATCGGTGTGTTGGTGATCAACTCCGGATATTCCATGTGATGGTACAGTTTCAATGTGGAAGGTGCGCGGTTGTTCTCAAATACCTCCAAAATGATGCTGACTATAGTTGTTAACCTTGATTGATAATATTACCACAGATACACAGCGAGAAAATTCGTATTTCTAGATGTATACCCGTGCAAATAGTTTGATACAGGTTGAATCATGTTGCATTATATTGCATCGCTGGTTTCAACTCGCACTGAAGGCAGACTAAACTGCAGCACCGGTGATAAACATCGACATGGAGGTGTCGAATCAACTGAATCTGGAATAACATCTCAATTCTCAACTTATAGGATACTACTAATCCATTCTGATATTTGTATTGAATGGTTCGTCATAGTGTTCCCTCAGGACATCGGGGTGTCCTCATAGTATCTGGTTCATCTATAGTCTGAAAGGAACATGTCTATGTATTCGCTTTGTTAAATTAGTTCTCAGCTGAATTCAACGTGCAGATATGTAACTCATTGCTCAAGTCAGAGTGATGTTTCATGTAGTGTTAGTATTCAATTCCTATCCAAGGCTGATATCCGAACCAACAGGAATGAATCTGGACGCATCCCAAATATGGAGAAAGTCAAGATTCAGGAGAACCAATTATCAGGTCTTCCCGATAAAACTACAGGATTGACCATGATGCGGCATATCGGCCCACATAAGTGCATTATTTGTGATCTCCTGATGACTATAATGATTACTTTACGCTTCAAAACCCCACCAACAGCTAGGTCATATGGGGGCACGTATGAGCAGGTGATTATGAAACTATGCAGTGATGATGAGTGGAACGAGGTTCACAAGAATCTATGCCTCACGCAGGACTCGAACCCACGCCCAGCGGTGGCTTCAGTCAGGGAAGCGGTGCCTCAGCTGACTGAGCTACCGAGGGCGGCTAGGTTGTGAAACACCCTAATGGATTGATACATGCTGATTGGCTGTTCATATTCCACCTCTTGATCAATATTATCTCATACAAGCAACGTACCAGCAGTTCCTCGCGACCACGAAGTGACCTTTCTGAGCATGAACATGATCGGAATAGATCCACACAGAAGAATAAGTTCTTTGAACGAATAGAGAGACTCTCGATAAAATAATCAAGCGTTATCCTTTCGATTAAACAACAGTAAAGTCTTTGATCTGTTGCCAGGTAACAGCTCTTGATGATGACAGCTGGCTTGATTGTTGGAGACAATCACTGCAATATCTCAGTATGTAACTATTCTTGTATTGTTGCAAAAAGCTGGCTGTCGACGCAATCATGTGACCTTGAATGTGTGATTCGGTAGCTTGTTGTGACTGTTATAATACTAGTGCTCAGTGTCATAATGATCCCCCATTATTCATGCAATGTGACCTTGAATGTATGATTCAGTAGTTTGTTGTGACTGATATAATACTGGTGCTCAGTGTCATAATGATCCCCTATTACCCATGCAATGTAAAATGTTCGATATTGGGCGAAACAAGAGATGTTTTGTTTATTTCCAACTTTTTATTCCACAGCAAATTTGCTTTCCAAGAGTAAGGAGGTTATGACACCTTGATCTATGGAACTATCGTCGTTCAATTAACCATGGACGTGATAACATCTTCATCTTCCAATTTCATTTTGCTCACTCTATAACTTCAGGCAAATAATTAAGATTGATTCTTCAGGACATGTGATTGGGAAAAAACATGTCTGTTCATCATCAGACGGGCTTCAGCGAGGATTCAATTTGACACACTGAAAAAATTGTAGTTCCTTTTTTTATGTTTCTTTGTCGGTTCTCCACAGGTCGAACGGCAACAGCTATCAACTTCAAACTGCTTCTCTCAATGGTTTCTTATCCAACTTAGATCTGTATAGTTTTTAGCATTATCGAATGGTAACTTTTAGTCTTATGATTTTTGGAAATTTCAAAAACACCCCTCAGAATAACACGACGGAACAAAAATGAAAATATTTTCATTTTCCAAATGAATGAAATCTTGTGTGATGTTGAATTACATTCTGATACACATTTCTGGGAATTCTCAGCTCGATTGGGTCGGTTATTCCGGAGAAAAAAAATGAAATGTATCAAATTGGTACCACTCGTTGATGTTTTCACCCATTTATAACGTAAATGTCACCCAATTGGCAAATTTAGGCAGAAGTTTGGTTGAAAAATCGATATACCATTACTTTCCACTAGACTAACAACGCATTTATGGCGTTTTCTCAGTAGTAACAATCAAAGTCATACGGTATTTTGAATCATGTATTGTATTCATGTGTTCGTCCTGTAACGAATCCTGGAGTTGCATCCCGCATTGTATTTTGAAACGATTTGTATAGAAATTCATTACTGTCATGAAACCTGATACTCTTCGAGTGTCTCTTGTGATGATCCAATACCGAATAAGGGTGTGTATACCTAATAACCTTTCTCCAGTTTATATTCCATATCGATTATCGCTCAACCCACAAGGCACATGCTCAGTTTTCCTAGTGGCTGAAGAGGATCCCATCACAAATAATACAAACCTCCGTAAAATTCAATAAGAGTCGAGTCGTTTAGAGAGATTTAATGTGAAACTTTCGAAGGAAAATGTAGACACTAGGCAAACGCGAAATATGCGTTGAAAGATGAGTGGGATATCTGAATAAGGTATAATAACAGTCTTACATTTACTACTCTATCGACTCTGTTATCCTACACACTTCGTCCTTCATTTAATTAATACCTCATCTTCTCTGGTATTCTACACACCTCGACGAATATAAAGATTAGGTAATTCTTGGGCAAATATCGAATCTAGGAAGCAATGAATCTTGGCTCATTTCCTTATATTTGATGTATAAAAACAGTTATTTGAATTTTTTCTTCGAAACGGCTGATTCGAATTGCTTACATAAAGGTGGTTATGTGTATCATTCATGTTTGAACACTCAGAGGAAATTCAATTATTCTCAGAGGTTTCATTTTTTCGCTTTTCCCTACCCAGGCTAATCTCATAAGGTTTTCAAAAAATTTGAAATGATATTTCTCGGAATCTATCCGATCGATCTATTGCAAACACTATACAGTTCTAAGTTGTAGAAGTTGGCCCGTACAAAAAAAGTTTCATGTTGATCAGTCCACCCATGTGACCTGTGCAGTGCTTACAAACAAACAACAACAAAAAACGAAAAAACACACGGACAGAGCTCCATAAGAGTGGGATGGAATCTTTGCTACTCTCATCTGAATATGATGATTGATGAGCGTGGCGAAGTCTCCATCCCACTCTTATAGGGCTTTGTCCGTGTTTTTTTTTTTTTTTGTAAGCTCTTCACAGGTCGCTAGGGTTGACTGATCAACATACAACTTTTTATGTGGATGCAAACTCATCCAATATAGAACGGTATAGTTTTTGGAATGAATCGGTCCAAAAGATTTTGAGAAAAATCATCTCGAAGTGTCTAAAAACCCCATAAGATTTGGCTGGGCGGAATATGTTGTAAAATACTAGGCAAACGCGAAATTTGCGTTGTAAGATGAGCGAGATATCTGAATAAGGTATGATAACAGTCCTACATTTGCTACTTCATCGACTTTCATACTTTGAATACTTTCATGTATTCTACACACTTTGTCCTTCATTTAATTGCTACTTTATCTTCTCTGGTAGTCTACACACCTTGAAGAATTTGAAGAATAGTATTGACCACAATTACACACTTGGTGACGTCAAATATCAGAGCCACAACGAATTTTAAGATTCTCAATTGTAAATATCAATGAAGAATTATGATCAAGAATACCGTTTTCGGACATTTATTGTCCGAATGTGTCTAAAAATAGAATTGTGGTTGATGCTGTATTCAATGCTTGGGCATATAACGAATCTAGGAAGCAGTGAATCTTGGCTCATTTCCATATATTTGATCCATGACTATATATATATATATATATATATATATCTATATATATATATATATATATATATATATATATATATATATATATATATATATATATATATATATATATATATATATATATATATTTATATATATATATATATATATATATATATATATATATATATATATATATATATATATATATATATATATATATATATATATATATGACTATATATTTGATAAATATATATTTTTTTTCTTCTTCGAAACGGCTGATTGGAATTGGACACAAAATCGTGATAATGTGTCAAATCTAGGTATAACACATTTGGAGGGAATTTTATCCCATTTGAGAACATTTTATTTTTCAACATTTTCGGCCCAGCCAAATTATAGCCAAATTTGAGGACCTTGTTTCATGTCTCTCTCCACAATGGATGGAATCACTTATGGAAGTTGATCCGGTGAAATATCATTCAGGCCTGGTATTACCAAGTCCAGTTAGCCTTTATCTGACAGTTTAAACTTGTTATCACCATGGTTACCTGTGGTATTTTCCTTCACCAACTGTCAGATAAATACTAACTGGACTTGGGCCCAGTATTACCACGGCCAGTTAGTATTTATCTGAGAGTTGGTGGAAACAAAAAACATAAGTAACCATGGTGATAACAAGTTTGAACTGTCAGATAAAGGCTAACTGGACTTGGTAATACCGGGCCTTGGTAATACTGAGCCTCAGTCGTATTGTGATATTTGTTTGAACGGTTCGAGAAATGGAAATGAGCCGTTTGAGTGGCTCAGTCAACTAACACGCACCATGTTGGAAACTGAAGTCACGTCGGGCGTGGGTTCGAGTCCCACATGAGGCATGGGTCTTTCCGGACTTTCTCAGTTCCACTCCCACCTGCTCAATTCGTAACCACGTATAACCTAGCTGTCGGTGGGGTCGTTGAGCAACATTAAAATTGAACACGAGGTTATACGAATCATGAAACAAAAGAAATACAGATATCTGTGATACTTTCAAGTTACCCGAAAAAACAATTGTCCTCGCATCGCTCTACAGTTTGGTTCAAGGTCAGAATGTTGTGGGAACTTTGCTCCATAACCACTGAGAATCGAAGAAAACTAGTTGTTAATCATAGTACGATAGCAAAATCGATATTATTATTCATTCGATATTGACATATAAACACTGAAGATAAATCCATCATTTTGAAAGCTTCGATAATTGACCACTGGAACGTGGACCACCCTATGACGTCACGGCTGACGTCGAAATTCAAGATGGCTGACGGTTGTGGGCCAAAGTGTGACAGCTGAAGCTACTATACCCTAGGAAGCTGTCAAGCTCCTTGTTTCTAATGAGCTATATTATGAAATGGTTCAAAATTGTGTTGTACCCGGGTGTGACAAAAACACAACAGTTACTGAAATAACTTTCATTCATTTCCAAAGGACAAGGATTTAAGAGAGGCTTGGATAATGAGGATGAGTCGTGATGAAAGACGCTGTGCGCCCACATCATGGTACATGCGAGTGTGATCCAATGGTTTAGAATTACTTGAAGCTATTAGGAAAAGCCATCCAATTCAAAGAAGAAAAAATAATAATACAAATCGAAATTGAAAAAAATGAAAAATAAATGAACAGAAGAAAAATTATGAATGGAGGAGGATGAAAATGAGTAGATGAGCGTGGTGAAGTCTCCATCCCACTCTTATAGGGCTTTGTCTGTGTGTTTTTGTTTTTAATTTTTTTTTTTTTTTTTTTTTTTTTGTAAGCACTCCACAGGTCGCAGGGGTTGACTGATCGACATGGATAGTTAGTTTTATTGAAAACATTCATTTATTTCAATTTTTTTTTTTCAAATTTAATTCAATAGTTTATTGAATAAATATATCATCCATACAACACAATCAGTTTGAGTATATTATCCTTGATCGTAGCGTCCGGCCAGCTTATTCCCCTTCACGTCTGACGTCACAGGGCTTGACGCCTTCATCACCGCTTCCCCGAAACGCTCCATTCTCACTTGACGCAATCATCCCGGGTCCTGTTCGGGAACACTCTCGCAATCTCCTCTCACACTCCAGGCGTCGGCAGATTCCTCTTCAGAGCACCGTCGAACATTCCGTCTTCATGGCTGGGCCAATCGTCGTACTGGTTCACCGTTAGTAGTTAACCGTTAATGTTAATGACCGTTCACCGTTACTGAAGGGTTCCGTTAGTGGATGACGGTAATGGTTGACTTCCTAGAGGATGCGGGATTGTTTGGCGTGTTTGGTGACGATTGATGGTAAGTGTTCTCAGCGCCGGTATCCAAGGCTGGGGAGTACCCGATGGAGTTGATGATCTTGTTTAGGTCACCTAATGAGGGGTGAATTGATTTGAGACAGTCTTATTTGATTTGTGATTCGATGAATTGTAGTCTGATAAATCTTCACTTATTTGAAAGTGTGAGTCGTCTTATATATATAGAATTCATGGGGTATATTATTGTGAGAAATTATTAACCAATTCAAAGTCTAGAACAGAATGCAAGTGGATATGCAATAATTCTAAAATTGAATTCAAATTTCAAAAAAAATATTCATAATTCAAATTTTAATCTTGAATCATCGTTATTTTCTCGCTCATGCATGAACACAATCTGGGAATTTCCTCAAACAAACAATAAACCGCTTGTGAAATAAACCTAAATTATAGAAATATAGTCTCTACTGCACTTATGCCAAATGATATTCATATAATATCTGAGGATAACATCAATTTGAAATTATTTCATGCAATTCCGTTAGGAGCCCGCAACTTAGCTGAGCATGTTTCTCTTCGAAATGCTCTACTCAAGTTCGATGTGTATCGAAAAGTTTGATTGTGGGTTGAAAAGTGAAAAAATGATAATATTGGAAGAGTTCCAGTAACCACCGCTAGATGGGGAGAGTTTTGCATTTCATAATTTGGATAAAATCTAGTTACATTACACATTTTGGCCAAATAAATTGGCAAGACTGTAGAATGAAAGGCGAATCAGAATTCCAATATTGATAAGCAAATTAATCTTAAGGATGTGCGTTTATAATTAATTTCTACTATTATTCGGTGACCGGGAATTAAGTAATGAAGACCATCAAATTATTCACATTTTGATTAAATTATTGTTCCATAATAGAATTATTCTTCAATTTTTTAATAGGCATATCTAATTGTGAGGGTATCTCATATATATTGTATTTTACCGCAAGTCAGTAGTATTTGTAGTTCTTGAGACATATGTGGCGAAAGTACACCGTGTAAATGTGTCTAAGATGCGCGCTCTTAAATGGAAATTGAATGGATAATTGAATGAAACTGTCTAAAGGAGACAGTTATCAGGGAATGAAAGAAACTCTTGGATCACGTTTCAAGAATACAAAGTGAATATATGATTAGGCTGATAGTCAATCATGTCACGAGTATATCATTGGTATCGGAGGGTGAAAACAAGTTTATCTGCTAACTATCGCTTGACCGGAACATCCATTATTCGTAGAACTAGACCTAGTTGAATGATATTCATGGTTGTGAATAATGATTTATGAGTTCTTGAATATATCTGATCACTTGAATGCATTATTCACGGCATTACTCTCTGAAGTGTGAGCCATTGAACTATAGGATCTGAGAACGTGTATTAGACGATGGGGTGATCCTTTCTCCCAGTTTTAAAGTGACAATGGAGATTTTCCATTTGGTTTCAGGTTCATTATTCATAGGTCAAGTCCAGGACTAGGGCTATCAATTCTTCAATCTATCATTCCTATCAATATTCTTCAAACACCATGTTGAGAAATATGACATACAATAGGGCAAATTTTTCAACTGTTTGGTGAGATGATAAATCTCGTACTAATATTGTGGGTTGGAATGAAGTATCTTGACCGAAACTTGGTTATTTGCTCCTCAGACTCTTGAAAGAGTAATATACCGGTGAAGTGGGGTGACCTTGACACGCTGGTGTGACTGTCCTTTTGTTGAAGGAAGTTTCAAACTGCTGCAAATAGAAAGGTTTTGATTTCATCGTATCAATTCTGATACGTATTTTGATTTTGATACGTATCCATTGAGATACTAAAATGATGGACATGATAAAATTGAAACTTTTTCATTTGTAGCAGTTCGAATCTTTCTCCAACAGAAGAACAAAGTCACACCACTTTACTGTAACATGATTCTGAATGTGGTAATTCGAATCGCACTTAGCGGCCTCTGCCTTGCTTGATAACGAATAATTCATGAACAATTTCACATGATTGAAGAACGTATCTCAAGATGCAAACCTGTTTGTCTTCCTGTTTCATCCCACTGCTCCTGCTCTTGCTCCAGGCCAGTCACGTGATTTCCGGTTCCACCAATCAGATCACGCCCAAGCGATCACAGACTGTTCCTCGACAGCAACCTCCCAACATTGGCAGCGACATCTCCAAAATCTTCATTCTTTCTTCCTTGTTGAGCTTCTTCTTCCGTCTCTCCTGGTTTCCTTGTTGTACATCTCTCAACGAGAGTTGTCACGACTCTCAGTTCTTGTTCTGAATCTTTCATGTCTTCTGGATCATGAAAGTTGTTGATGTTTATTTCAGGATGATGGCAATCCTCATTAGCAGTTCATATAAATCCTTGTTGGACTTTACATCGAAACAATCCTGAAGTTTCGTTAGTTGTTTTAATCATTTGTTCCAGACTTGGAATACTCTATGAACAGAGACTATCGTGTTTTTGTGACGAGTTTGCATCTTCTCTATCAACCGAGGTAATGGTCTCACATTGATTGCTCACATTGATCTGAGTAACCCATTCATTGAGAAATCTGTCGAGGATGTTGTATCCGCAGCACAAGGATTCTGTATTTTTTTGTTTTACGCTGATGAATTTGTTTTGTCCGATTCTTGATAGAAATCTCTAAATTCTGAATTTCACCCGTTTCAGAATTTTACCCGTACAGAATTTTAGTATTCTGTTCATTAAATTCGAGGAAACCCTCATTCATATTGCATCAGGAGATCAATTTTGAACACATCGGATCTTCAACAGAAAAAATTCAGTATTTGGTTCACAATCATTCGATTTTTGTTTTCTTCCCTGTATTTCCCGAGGCGATAAACACTCATTAACATGTTTATTGATTTATTTACGTTTGGTGTTATCTGTAGGTTCAGGATCGACTCTCTTTTCTATTGTTACTCTTTCTTCTTATTCTGAACAATTTGTTTCTTTCCAATACGAGATATTCGAAGAGGTAAACCATAGCCAAGGATTGGTTGTTCATCACTTTTCTCTCCACAATTTCACTGACCAATTCGTTATCATCCTCTTCATTCACTGAATCCATCTTTCTCGACAATTTAATTTCAATAGGGTCTCTCAATTTTGATCTCATTCTATTTTTCCGAATGTTTCAAAATCACGTATTTCTTCATAACATTAGTTTCAGTAGTGTCCTCGAACTTCATTTCTGATATCCATCAATCACACTCTGGAAATCTTCTCCATTTGCTTCCAACATATTCTGTTCAGAACCGATCTCCTCGATTCTACCTCCCATTATTCCAACACATCCACATTGACCAACGTTTCCATTCAATGAATTCATACATTGAAACACCTCAGTTGAACATTCGGTCATTATAATCTTATTATTTGAATATATTCAAATATCGATAAAATACACTAAATAAAGAAAATGATTGAAGAAAGAGAAGTTAAGTTATGGGTTCCGGTGGAAAAAAAAATAAAAACCACCGGACCAAAAAAGCAAAATAATATAATAGAAGGAAGAGAAAAGGGAAGTAGAAATTAAAAGAACTAGAGAGAGTAGCCGATCGAATTATGCCTAGGCTGCAAGTTGGCCCTGATTTCACCGTCCCTGTAAGCTAGTATCCAGGCTAGCCCCAGGATGGTTCTCTTGATCGCAGGGTTCTCAGTTCGGTCTAACCAACCCTCTCGGTCCAACTCGAATTCGGAAAGAGCATCATGGTGAGAGACGAAATCCCTCACGCTGTTCTCAGACAGTTCGAAAATGTCTTCCATCATTCCTCTTAGCTGTCGACGTTCTCGAAAACTGAAGTGTCTTCCCTGGGGAACGGGGCCGAGGGAGCACGATTCAAGAGGAGCTGGGCAAAAGAGATTTGATTGTTAGGCTTCCATATTCAATCACCTATCCCGAGGGGGATTCGATTCAGTGAGGCATTCCTTCTAGGAGGGTAACTCTCTGATATATTTGTTCAATGACTCAAGATTGACGTAGGATTGAATAATTATTATTGACGGTTTCGAAAATTTACACAAGAAGACAATGGGAATCTCCTCACAATTTTGGAACGTATTGGAATGATATGGCATGAGTGAGGGCTTTGATCGACCCATTTCCAATGATTCTAAGTGGTGTCTACTTGAAGATTCATAGCTCACAGATATATTTCTCCAATCACCAAACTCACAATACATCTTATAAATATTGTTTTGACTTATGGAAACTTTTAAAATCACCATTGTTGACTTTCACAACTTTGAACAACAACAACGATAAAAGGTTGTAATAAGCTCAATGTAGCTCTTCTGATTGATTTTCTTTCCGAACCTCTCATTTTTTTCGCATGATCCAATAACCACCATGGTGCCTTTGAGAGTGACAGTTTTTTTCAAATTCGCGTCAATCAACAATAATTATAAGGATCTCAAATTGATACCAGATCAAGTGCATATGGGAAGAAATCGATAATTGATATTTCTAATGTTTCTACACCTATATGAATTCTGGTTCTCTCGAATGATGCAAGCAAGCAAACAATACAAATCCACCAAAAGAATGGAGTGATGAGACAAGAGTACATTCATACTGAAAATAATACTAGCTGGCTAATGAATGATATGGACACAGATGTTTGGAACCACATCTCTCCAAAGCCTTTGTAACAAATGCCTGGACACTTTCCTCACATTATGTGGTTATTTTGATACGCATGAATAATTCGAAAAGATACATGGAGTTATCAAACGCAAAACCTTCTCATTCAGGAACATTGAAAGAATCAGAGGAGGAGAAATAAACGTAAACGCCCACTCAAAAGTATTCACTCATACCTCCTCGGAAGTTTTTCAAATATTCATATTTTTCAGTACCAAAATATTTATTCCCCATACAATTCCGAAAAAATCAACAGAGAACAGATAATTTGTCTCAACGAATCTCGAAACTATTCAAAAATTGAATTCAAGCATGCCATTTGATTGGTCCACCTCCATGTAGGAGACGCGGTGCCTAATATTCTCCGTCAGCTAGAATGACGTGACTTCCAACCCTCCCCGTGGACCCCCTACCACCAAGCATGTCGGCTCCAATCCGCTAGAAGATCGCTCCGTCTACTGGTATCGAGTTGTATATGTGTGCGATATATCGTGTTAATAACTATGAGTGATAAGTGGGCTCATGACTGGAGATTGTTTTCATGAACCTAAAGTCTTTCTGGTGTTTGAACATGGCTAGGATAGACTCCCTCAGTTTTGACATCACTTTATTCTGGTGGCAATCTCCAATTATCACACCTTTTTTATTCTCTTTACCTGCTCTACACATGTCACCCTGACCAATCTCATGATACTCACCATACGCCTCACAGTCCACGTAGTCGTCCCCTTCAGACCCATCCTTGGCTGCATCTTTCCTATCCATACCCTCTCCATATATGGTACATTCTTCGAATATGTCATACTCATCATCTTCAACACATGCCCCACTCTTCTCAATCTCTCTCTTCTCTGATCCGTCAACATTATTCTCATCCTCGCCAAACTCTCGACTCTCCTCGAATACACCATGGTCTTCATCTTCAACACATGCCCCACTCTCCTCAATATCTCTCCTCTCTGATCCGTCAACATTATCATCATCCTCGCCAAACTCTCGACTCTCCTCGAATACACAATGGTCTTCATCTTCAACACATGCCCCACTCTTCTCAATCTCTTTCTTCTCTACACCGTCAACATTATCCTCATCCTCGCCAAACTCTCGACTCTCCTCGAATACACCATGGTCTTCATCTTCAACACATGCCCCACTCTTCTCAATCTCTTTCTTCTCTACACCGTCAACATTATCCTCATCCTCGCCAAACTCTCGACTCTCCTCGAATACACCATGGTCTTCATCTGCAACACATGCCCCACTCTTCTCAATCTCTTTCTTCTCTACACCGCCAACATTATCCTCATCCTCGCCAAACTCTCGACTCTCCTCGAATACACCATGGTCTTCATCTTCAACACATGCCCCACTCTTCTCAATCTCTTTCTTCTCTACACCGTCAACATTATCCTCATCCTCGCCAAACTCTCGACTCTCCTCGAATACACCATGGTCTTCATCTGCAACACATGCCCCACTCTTCTCAATCTCTTTCTTCTCTACACCGCCAACATTATCCTCATCCTCGCCAAACTCTCGACTCTCCTCGAATACACCATGGTCTTCATCTTCAACACATGCCCCACTCTTCTCAATCTCTTTCTTCTCTACACCGTCAACATTATCCTCATCCTCGCCAAACTCTCGACTCTCCTCGAATACACCATGGTCTTCATCTTCAACACATGCCCCACTCTTCTCAATCTCTTTCTTCTCTACACCGTCAACATTATCCTCATCCTCGCCAAACTCTCGACTCTCCTCGAATACACCATGGTCTTCATCTTCAACACATGCCCAACTCTTCTCAATCTCTTTCTTCTCTACACCGTCAACATTATCCTCATCCTCGCCAAACTCTCGACTCTCCTCGAATACACAATGGTCTTCATCTTCAACACATGCCCCACTCTTCTCAATCTCTTTCTTCTCTACACCGTCAACATTATCCTCATCCTCACCAAACTCTCGACTCTCCTCGAATACACCATGGTCTTCATCTTCAACACATGCCCCACTCTTCTCAATCTCTTTCTTCTCTACACCGTCAACATTATTCTCATCCTCGCCAAACTCTCGACTCTCCTCGAATACACCATGGTCTTCATCTGCAACACATGCCCCACTCTTCTCAATCTCTTTCTTCTCTACACCGCCAACATTATCCTCATCCTCGCCAAACTCTCGACTCTCCTCGAATACACCATGGTCTTCATCTTCAACACATGCCCCACTCTTCTCAATCTCTTTCTTCTCTACACCGTCAACATTATCCTCATCCTCGCCAAACTCTCGACTCTCCTCGAATACACCATGGTCTTCATCTGCAACACATGCCCCACTCTTCTCAATCTCTTTCTTCTCTACACCGCCAACATTATCCTCATCCTCGCCAAACTCTCGACTCTCCTCGAATACACCATGGTCTTCATCTTCAACACATGCCCCACTCTTCTCAATCTCTTTCTTCTCTACACCGTCAACATTATCCTCATCCTCGCCAATCTCTCGACTCTCCTCGAATACACCATGGTCTTCATCTGCAACACATGCCCCACTCTTCTCAATCTCTTTCTTCTCTACACCGTCAACATTATCCTCAGCCTCGTCATACTCTCTAAACTCTTCATTCACATCATCCATATCGGACTCATAATCACCCTCATCCGCTGAACCCGCTCCGTCCTCTTCACCTTCTTCCATCTCTCCATCTTCTTCTTCCGCTCCAACTTCCCCAATCTCTTCAAGCACACCATCCTCTCCGCCTCCCGCAAGCTCTTCAACTTCCTCCATCTGTTCCTCAACTTCAGCTTCTCCGCCATCTCCAGGATGCAAATAATTAGCCAAATACGCTCCACCTTCTTTCATCACGATACCGGATCTAGGATCACCCTTGTGACCAACTAGGACACACACATTCTCACAGTACCAGCCACACATATGAGATCCATTTTCCCTCTCTCCTGCTGATCCGGGATGAACGAGGCTTCCTGGATAGAAGGCTGGAGGGAAGAATACAAATGAAATTCACAACAAAGTAAACTTTGTTGATTTGTTTCCTGGTTTGAGAAGATGAATCGGTGACCTGGAGTTATAACATTCCTGTTGACCTCAAGGCCTATAAGAATCATTGGAATGATCATCAATATTCCATAAAAGCGTGAAGAAGCTTTCAGAATGATAATGACATTCTTTCTTCTTTGATGCTGTTCTATTCTGTTCTGTGACAATTCAATTTTCAAAAGGGAGTTGGAATGAATGCTTGTTTATGATTGATGCAAAATACCGGAATCACGATCCAGCATTAATCAATGCTTACAAAAGTGGGATGAAGATAGAAATAGATGGAGAAATGTAGTAATGATATAGATAGAGGGTGGTGATAGAGAAAAGAAGGATAGAGAATGAGATTGTGTTGGAAAATAGTGAGATAGATACAGAGATGTGTGAGAGAGTCGGAGATATGTGAGAGAGATATAGATATGAGGTGGAAAATAGTAGTATAGATAATAAGAATTGTGGTAGAGAAAAGGATGAAGATATGGAGTGAAAAATAGGAAGATGAAGGTACTGGATAGAGATGGATAGTGGGGAATAGGAAGAGAGAGATATGTGAGTGAGATAGTGATGTGCGATAGAGGATGGGAATATTAATATGTGATGGAGATGGAGGAGTGATGTTATCACGCCTTGTGCTCTGAGCGAGCGGTGATGATATTAACACTAAGTGGAAAGTGTCTTACGAATGGTGCGATATTGGTCCACCCCGAACTGACGGGTCCTTGCATAATCCGTCCGTCGGACTTCGGCTAGCTGAGGTTTGATGAACACATGCTTCGGCAAACCTTGATGTACAAACGAAACAAGGTTAGTCGAGTAGATTTGATACCAACTCAATCAGTCAAGTTCAGCTCAGTCGTTGAAGTCAATACTAGTTGGTATGATTCTCAATCAACATGCAACGACCAATTTCTTCACAACGTGTGAAAACACCCATAACCTCCTCGGGTAAATTTGTATCTGTGGCAACCAATAACTGCTGTTCACAGGGGTGAAAATGCATATACCACTATATCAGGTCCACACCTGGAATGATGGATTATTGGAGATAGGGAATATTGTTCATCTGTCAAACGATGACATCCACCTGTTGCTTCCACTAGATATGAAGTTGGGGGGTGAAATGGATTGAAACTATATCGTTTGTTTGGTTTGAACCTTGACATTTGGACCTAGCTGTTTACCCATCGCAACTCCCGCCCTTATTTGATAGTGTTCATTTCGAAGCGATCCTCCATATCATGTTGATAGCTGGGCTAGAAGGTAGGTACGAGGCGATATCAAGCGACTCGAACCGGAAGTCCACAGGAATAGTGTGGACGCAGTGAAAGTTGAATGCAAGAAATGTCAATAAGTGTTTAGCTATATACATGGGCAGTCGATTCAGCGAAATATCGGTGTGTTGGTGATCAACTCCGGATATTCCATGTGATGGAACAGTTTCAATGTGGAAGGTGCGCGGTTGTTCTCAAATACCTCCAAAACGATGCTGACTATAGTTGTTAACCTTGAATGATAATATTACCACAGATACACAGCGAGAGAATTCGTATTTCTAGATGTATACCCGTGCAAATAGTTTGATACAGGTTGAATCATGTTGCATTATATTGCATCGCTGGTTTCAACTCGAACTGAAGGCAGACCAAACTGCAGCACCAGTGATAAACATCGACATGGAGGTGTCGAATCAACTGAATCTGGAATAACATCTCAATTCTCAACTTGAAGGATACTACTAATCCATTCTGATATTTGTATTGAATGGTTCGTCATAGTGTTCCCTCAGGACATCGGGGTGTCCTCGTAGTATCGGGTTCATCTATAGTCTGAAAGAAACATGCCTATGTATTCGCTCTGTTTAATTAGTTCTCAGCTGAATTCAACGTGCAGATATGTAACTCATTGCTCAAGTCGGAGTGATGTTTCATGTTGTGGTAGTATTCACTTCCTATCCAAGGCTGATATCCGAACCAACAGGAATGAATCTGGACGCATCCCAAATATGGAGAAAGTCAAGATTCAGGAGAACCAATTATCAGGTCTTCCCGATAAAACTACAGGATGGACCATGATGCGGCATATCGGCCCACATAAGTGCATTATTTGTGATCTCCTGATGACTATAATGATTACTTTACGCTTCAAAACCCCACCAACAGCTAGGTCATATGGGGGCACGTATGAGCAGGTGATTAAGAAACTATGCATTGATGATGAGTGGAACGAGGTTCACAAGAATCTATGCCTCACGCAGGACTCGAACCCATGCCCAGCGGTGACTTCAGTCTCTGAAGCGGTGCCTCAGCTGACTGAGCTACCGAGGGCGGCTAGGTTGTGAAACACCCTAATGGATTGATACATGCTGATTGGCTGTTCATATTCCACCTCTTGATCAATATTATCTCATACAAGCAACGTACCAGCAGTTCCTCGCGACCACGAAGTGACCTTTCTGAGCATGAACATGATCGGAATAGATCCACACAGAAGAATAAGTTCTTTGAACGAATAGAGAGACTCTCGATAAAATAATCAAGCGTTATCCTTTCGATTAAACAACAGTAAAGTCTTTGATCTGTTGCCAGGTAACAGCTCTTGATGATGACAGCTGGCTTGATTGTTGGAGACAATCACTGCAATATCTCAGTATGTAACTATTCTTGTATTGTTGCAAAAAGCTGGCTGTCGACGCAATCATGTGACCTTGAATGTGTGATTCGGTAGCTTGTTGTGACTGTTATAATACTAGTGCTCAGTGTCATAATAATCCCCCATTATCCATGCAATGTGACCTTGAATGTGTGATTCAGTAGTTTGTTGTGACTGATATAATACTAGTGCTCAGTGTCATAATGATCCCCTATTACCCATGCAATGTGACCTTGAATGTGTGATTCAGTAGTTTGTTGTGACTGATATAATACTAGTGCTCAGTGTCATAATGATCCCCTATTACCCATGCAATGTAAAATGTTCGATATTGGGCGAAACAAGAGATGTTTTGTTTATTTCCAACTTTTTATACCACAGCAAATTTGCTTTCCAAGAGTAAGGAGGTTATGACACCTTGATCTCTGGAACTGTCGTCGTTCAATTAACCATGGACGTGATAACATCTTCATCTTCCAATTTCATTTTGCTCACTCTATAACTTCAGGCAAATAATTAAGATTGATTCTTCAGGACATGTGATTGGGAAAAAACATGTCTGTTCATCATCAGACGGGCTTCAGCGAGGATTCAATTTGACACACTGAAAAAATTGTAGTTCCTTTTTTTATGTTTCTTTGTCGGTTCTCCACAGGTCGAACGGCAACAGCTATCAACTTCAAACTGATTCTCTCAATGGTTTCTTATCCAACTTAGATCTGTATAGTTTTTAGCATTATCGAATGGTAACTTTTAGTCCTATGATTTTTGGAAATTTCAAAAATACCCCTCAGAATAACACGACGGAACAAAAATGAAAATATTTTCATTTTCCAAATGAATGAAATCTTGTGTGATGTTGAATACATTCTGATACACATTTCTGGGAATTCTCAGCTCGATTGGGTCGGTCATTCCGGAGAAAAAAAATGAAATGTGTCAAATTGGTACCACTCGTTGATGTTTTCACCCATTTATAACGTAAATGTCACCCAATTGGCAAATTTAGGCAGAAGTTTGGTTGAAAAATCGATATACCATTACTTTCCACTCGACTAACAACGCATATATGGCGTTTTCTCAGTAGTAACAATCAAAGTCATACGGTATTTTGAATCATGTATTGTATTCATGTGTTCGTCCTGTAACGAATCCTGAAGTTGCATCCCGCATTGTATTTTGAAACGATTTGTATAGAAATTCATTACTGTCATGAAACCTGATACTCTTCGAGTGTCTCTTGTGATGATTCAATACCGAATAAGGGTGTGTATACCTAATAACCTTTCTCCAGTTTATATTCCATATCGATTATCGCTCACCCTACAAGGCACATGCTCAGTTTTCCTAGTGGCTGAAGAGGATCCCATCACAAATAACACAAACCTCCGTAAAATTCAATAAGAGTCGAGTCGTTTAGAGAGATATAATGTGAAACTTTCGAAGGAAAATGTAGACACTAGGCAAACGCGAAATATGCGTTGAAAGATGAGTGGGATATCTGAATAAGGTATAATAACAGTCCTACATTTACTACTCTATCGACTCTGTTATCCTACACACTTCGTCCTTCATTTAATTAATACCTCATCTTCTCTGGTATTCTACACACCTCGACGAATATAAAGATTAGGTAATTCTTGGGCAAATATCGAATCTAGGAAGCAATGAATCTTGGCTCATTTCCTTATATTTGATGTATAAAAACAGTAAAACTGTTATTTGAATTTTTTCTTCGAAACGGCTGATTCGAATTGCTTACCTAATGGTGGTTATGTGTATCATTCATGTTTGAACACTCAGAGGAAATTCAATTATTCTCAGAGGTTTCATTTTTTCGCTTTTCCCTACCCAGGCTAATCTCATAAGGTTTTCAAAAAATTTGAAATGATATTTCTCGGAATCTATCCGATCGATCCATTGCAAACACTATACAGTTCTAAGTTGTAGAAGTTGGCCCGTACAAAAAAAGTTTCATGTTGATCAGTCCACCCATGTGACCTGTGCAGTGCTTACAAACAAACAACAACAAAAAACGAAAAAACACACGGACAGAGCTCCATAAGAGTGGGATGGAATCTTTGCTACTCTCATCTGAATATGATGATTGATGAGCGTGGCGAAGTCTCCATCCCACTCCTATAGGGCTTTGTCCGTGTTTTTTTTTTTTGTAAGCTCTTCACAGGTCGCTAGGGTTGACTGATCAACATACAACTCCTTATGTGGATGCAAACTCATCCAATATAGAACTGTATAGTTTTTGGAATGAATCGGTCCAAAAGATTTTGAGAAAAATCATCTCGAAGTTTCCAAAAACCACATAAGATTTGGCTGGGCGGAATATGTTGTAAAATACTAGGCAAACGCGAAATATGCGTTGTAAGATGAGCGAGATATCTGAATAAGGTATAATAACAGTCCTACATTTGCTACTTCATCGACTTTCATACTTTGAATACTTTCATGTATTCTACACACTTTGTCCTTCATTTAATTGCTACTTTATCTTCTCTGGTAGTCTACACACCTTGAAGAATTTGAAGAATAGTATTGACCACAATTACACACTTGAGGACGTCAAATATCAGAGCCACAACGAATTTTAAGATTCTTAATTGTAAATATCAATGAAGAATTATGATCAAGAATACTGTTTTCGGACATTTATTGTCCGAATGTGTCTAAAAATTAAAAATAGAATTGTGGTTGATGCTGTATTCAATGCTTGGGCATATAACAAATCTAGGAAGCAGTGAATCTTGGCTCATATCCATATATTTGATCCATGACCATATATATATATATATATATATATATATATATATATATATATATATATATATATATATATATATATAGAATATTTAAAACTTTCACGACTCATAATATGTAATGTATGTATTATTTATGGTAAAATGAAGACGTGGTACGAAATAATGATGATTATTATTTATTAAACTGCTGCTCAACGTTTCTACTGCAATGTAACAGTCTTTATCAAGAGCGTATTTTTTTGATATTACATGTTCACATTTTGGAAGTGAAAAATAATATGAATAGAAAAACAACAATGATAGTGCATATGCACTTGATAGAAAAATATAAAACTGTTAAATTGATATAAAGAAGGCTTCTTCTTTCAATGGTGATGACGGTGGCTATATTATATCAGCGAGTTGGTCAACAGCCATGGAACGTTTGAAAACAAACGGTCGTCGAATTGATAGTAGGGACATGACTCCAATAGATGCAGTTGGTGAACCTTCTCGTGCATACAACCTTCGTTCTAAAGAAAGATTATGAAAATACCCTGATTTTTCAAGTTCTCATCGGGAGATCCACTCAGCGGTGGAAGAAGCCTTCTTTATATCAATTTAACAGTTTTATATTTTTCTATCAAGTGCATATGCACTATCATTGTTGTTTTTCTATTCATATTATTTTTCACTTCCAAAATGTGAACATGTAATATCAAAAAAATACGCTCTTGATAAAGACTGTTACATTGCAGTAGAAACGTTGAGCAGCAGTTTGATAAATAAAAATCATTATTATTTCGTACCACGTCTTTATTTTACCATAAATAATACATACATTACATATATATATATATATATATATATATATATATATATATATATATATATATATATATATATATATATGACTATATATTTGATGGATATATTTTTTTTTTCTTCTTCGAAACGGCTGATTGGAATTGGACACAAAATCGTGATAATGTGTCAAATCTAGGTATAACACATTTGGAGGGAATTTCATCCCATTTGAAAACATTTTATTTTTCAACATTTTCGGCCCAGCCAAATCTTATGTCGTTTTTGGAAACTTTGGGATGATTATTTTCAGAATCGGACTGATCGTTTCATTCCAAAGACTTCAAAGTTCTGGGTTGGATGAGTTCGCGTGTTCAAGAAAAGTGTCATGTCGCCCAGACAACCCCTGCGACCTGTGGAGTGCTTACAGAAAAAAAAAAATTACATAGACAAAGCCCCATAAGAGTGGAGTGGAGACTCCGCTAGGCTCATCTAATTAGAGTCAATGAAGTAGCAAGGGTAAAACTGCCTCAACGACTAATGTACCTCATCAAATATCAAGGTATGTAGAATACCAGTGTCGATAGATTAGCAAAAGTAGAACTACTTCAACGACTTGTCACATCTTACAACGCATTTGTTGCGTTTGCCTAGATGAGGACATTGGTGATAATTACTGAGACGAGTGGCCGGGTGGTTGATACACTGAACCGTCATTCAATAGACTGGGGTTCAATTCTCACTATGCTCGACCCTCCTGATGGGCTTTTTCCGTGGTTTGCCTCAGTCGTTCTGATCAATACTGAGATAGTTCCTCAACAAGAGGGCCACGTCCGACTCATTCTCACTATTCAAAACTCCTGATGAAATAACCTCTCACCTCACCATCTCATCATCTCATATATCATCCACCGACGCCAATAAATCGTAGTCACCAGTACAGTACGTCGCTTAACTCGATGAAAATAGTTTTCATTATTATTGATTCATACATTGGCCGTACTTGGAAATACTCAGAATATGGAATAGTTAATTGAATGAATATACCATCCATACAACGCTATCAGTTTGAGTATATTATCCTTGATCGTAGCGTCCAGCTTATTCCCCTTCACATTTGACGTCACAGGGCTTGACGCGTTCATCACCGCCTCTCCGAACTGCTCCATTCTCACTTGACGCTTCATCCCGGGTCCTGTTCGGGAACACCCTCGCAATCTCCTCCCACATTCCAGGCGTCAGCAGATTACTCTTTAGAGCACCGTCGAACATTCCGTCTTCATGGCTGGACCAATCGTCGTACTGGTTCACCGTTAGCGCACCGTTAATGATGGGTTCCGTTAGTAGTTGACGGTAACGGTCGACTTCCTCGAGGATGCGGGATTGTTTGGCGTATTTGGTGATGATTGGTGGTAAGTGTTCCCAGCGCCGGTATTCAAGGCTGGGGAAGTACCCGATGGAGTTGATGATCTTGTTCAGGCTACCTGAAGAGGGGGTTAATTAATTTGAGACAGTCTTATTTGATTTGTGATTCGATGAATTGTAGTCCGATAAATCTTTACTCATCTGAAAGTGTGAGTCGTCTTATAATTTATGGGGTATATTATTGTGAGAAACGGCACAGTTGCTGAGTGGTTAGCTCACTTGCTTCGTGATCCGGGAGGTGAAGGGACATATCGGACCAGGTTCGATCCTCGCCACAGTCCATCTTTACAGGGGTTTTTCGTGGTTTTTCCTCTGTAGTTGAGGCTAATGCCAGGATGGTTCCCACAATATAGGCCACGACCGCTCCCTTCCCACTATCCTTCCCACTACCCATAAAAACCTTCATCTCATCATCGCATCATCTCATTAATCATTCATCCGACGCCGATAGATCTTAGTAATCATTACAGTGCGTCGTTTTAACCAAATAAAAAGAAATATCGTGAGAAATTAGGAACTAATTCAAAGTCCAGGATCAATTCGATCAGTATAGGATTAATAGAATAGGATTAATTCGATTAATTCGAATTAAAGTAATATAGTCTCTGCTGCACTTTTGCCAAATGTCATTCATATATCCGAGGATGACACTAATTTGGAATTATTTCAAGCAATTCCGTTAGGAGACCGCATCTTAGCTGAGCATGTTCCTCTTCGAAATGCTCTGCTCAAATTTGATGTGTATCGAAAAATTTGATTGTGGGTTGAAAAGTGAAAGAAGGATGATATTGGAAGAGTTCCAGTAACCACCGTTAGATGGGGGAGTTTTGCATTTCATAATTTGGATAAAATCTAGTAACATTACACATTTTGGCCAAATAAATTGAGAAAACTGTAGAATAAAAGGCGAATCAGAATTCCAATATTGATAAGCAAATTGATCTTGAGGATGTGCGTTCATGATTAATTTCTACTATCATTCGGTGACCGGGAATTAAGTCATGAAGACCATCAAATTGATCACATTTTGATTCAATTATTGCTCCATAATAATATTATTCTTCAATTTTTGATTAGGCATATCTAATTGTAAGGGAATCTCAATAATCAAATTGTATTTTACCGCAAGTCAGTAGTATTTGTAGTTCTCGAGACATATGTGGCGAAAGTACACTCTGTAAATCTGTCTAAGATGCGGGCTCTCAAATGGAGATTGAATGGATAATTGAATGAAACTGTCTAAAGGAGACAGTTAATAGGGGATGAAAGAAACTCTTGGATCACGTTTCAAGAATACAAAGGAAATATATGATTAGGCTGATAGTCAATTATGTCACGAGTATATCATTGGTATCGGAAGGTGAAAACAAGTTTATCTGCTGACTATCGCTTGACCGGAACATCCATTATTCGTAGAACTAGACCAAGTTGAATGATATTCATGGTTGTGAATAATGATTTATGAGTTCTTGAATATATCTGACCACTTGAATGCATTATTCACGGCTACACTCTCTGAAGTGTGAGACATTGAACTATAGGATCTGAGAACCTGTATTAATCGATAGGGTGATTCTTTCTCCCAGTTATAAAGTGACAATGGAGATTTACCATTTGGTTTCAGGTTCATTATTCATAGGTCAATTCCAGGACTAGGGCTATCAATTCTCCAATCTATCATTCCTATCAATATTCTTCAAACACCATGTTGAGATGTATTACATACATTAGGGCAAATATTTTAACTGTTTGGTGAGATGATGAATCTTGTACTAATATTGTGGGTTGGAATAAAGTATCTTGACCGGAAGTTGGTTATTTGCTCCTCAGACTCTTGAAAAAGTTACACACCGGTTGAGTGGGGCAACTTTGACCCGCAGGTGTGACTGTCCTTTTGTTGGAGAAATTTTCAAACTGCTACAAATAGAGAGGTTAAGATTTTATCGTGTCAATTTTGATACGTATCTTGATTTTGATATGTCTCTATTGGGATATGGTAAGAATGGATACGATATAATTGAAACTTCTTCATTTGTAGCAGTTTGAAACTTTCTCCAGCAGAAGGACAAAGTCACATCAGCGGGTCAAAGTAACACCACTTTACGGTAACATGATTCTGAATGTGGTGATTCAAATCGCACTTAGCGGCCTCTGCCTTGCTTGATAACGAATAATTCATGGACAATTTCATATGATTGAAGAACGTACCTCAAGATGCAAACCTGTTTGTCTTCCTGTTTCATCCCACTGCTCCTGCTCTTGCTCCAGGCCATTCACGTGATTCCCGGTTCCACCAATCAGATCACGCCCAAGCGATCACAGACTGTTCCTCGACAGCAACCTCCCAACAGTGGCAGCGACATCTCCAGAGTCATCGTTCTTTCTTCCTTGTTGGGCTTCTTCTCTCATCTTTCCTGGATTCCTTGCTGTACATCCCTCAACGGGAGTTGTTACGTCTCTCAGTTGTTGTTCTGAATCTTTCATGTCTGGATCATGAAAGTTGTTGATGTTTATTTCAGGATGATGGCAATACTCATTAGCAGTTCATATAAATCCTTGTTGGACTTTACATTGACACAATCCTGAAGTTTCGTTAGTTGTTTTAATCATTTGTTCCAAACTTGGAATACTCTCTGAACAGAGACTATCGTGTTTTTGTGACGAGTTTGCATCTTCTCTATCAGCCGAGGTAATGGTCTCACATCGATTGTTCACATTGATCTGAGTAACCATTCATTGAGACATCTGTCGAGGATATTGTATCCGCATCACGAGGATTCTGTATTCTTTTGTTTTACGCTGATGAATTTGTTTTGTCCGATTCTTGATTGAAATCTCTGAATTCTAAATTTTACCCGTTTCAGAATTTTACCCGTACAGGATTTTAGTATTCTGTTCTTAAAATTCGAGGAAACCCTCATTCATATTGCATCAGGAGATCAATTTTGAACCCATCGGATCTTCAACAGAAAAAATTCAGTATTTGGTTCACAATCATTCGATTTTTGTTTTCTTCCCTGTATTTCCCGAGGCGATAAACACTCATTAACATGTTTATTGATTTATTTACGTTTGGTGTTATCTGTAGGTTCAGGATCGACTCTCTTTTCTATTGTTACTCTTTCTTCTTATTCTGAACAATTTGTTTCTTTCCAATACGAGATATTCGAAGAGGTAAACCATAGCCAAGGATTGGGTGTTCATCACTTTTCTCTCCACAATTTCACTGACCAATTCGTTATCATCCTCTTTATTCACTGAATCCATCTTTCTCGACAATTTAATTTCAATAGGGTCTCTCAATTTTGATCTCATTCTATTTTTCCGAATGTTTCAAAATCATGTATTTCTTCATAACATTAGTTTCAGTACTGTCCTTCGAAATCCATTTCTGATATCCATCAATCACACTCTGGAAATCTTCTCCATTTGCTTCCAACATATTCTGTTCAGAACCGATCTCCTCGATTCTACCTCCCATTATTCCAACACATCCAGATTGACCAACGTTTCCATTCAATGAATTCATACATTGAAACACCTCAGTTGAACATTCGGTCATTATACTCTCATTATTTGAATATATTCAAATATCGATTAAATACACTAAATAAAGAAAATAATTGAAGAAAGAGAAGTTAAGTTATAGGTTCCGGTGGAAAAAAAAATAAAAACCACCGGACCAAAAAAGAAAATAATATAATAGAAGGAAGAGAAAAGGGAAGTAGAAATTAAAAGAAGTAGAGAGAGTAGCCGATCGAATTATGCCTAGGCCGCAAGTTGGCCCTGATTTCACCGTCCCTGTAAGCTAGTATCCAGGCTAGCCCCAGGATGGTTCTCTTGATCGCAGGGTTCTCAGTTCGGTCTAACCAACCCTCTCGGTCCAACTCGAATTCGGAAAGAGCATCATGGTGAGAGACGAAATCCCTCACGCTTTTCTCAGACAGTTCAAAAATGTCTTCCATCATTCCTCTTAGCTGTCGACGTTCTCGAAAACTGAAGTGTCTTCCCTGGGGAACGGGGCCGAGGGAGCACGATTCAAGAGGAGCTGGGCAAAAGAGATTTGATTGTTAGGCTTCCATATTCAATCACCTATCCCGAGGGGGATTCGATTCAGTGAGGCATTCCTTCTAGGAGGGTAACTCTCTGATATATTTGTTCAATGACTCAAGATTGACGTAGAATTGAATAAATATTATTGACGGTTTCGAAAATTTACACAAGAAGACAATGGGAATTTCTCCTCACAATTTTGGAACGTATTGGAATGATATGGCATGAGTGAGGGCTTTGACCCATTTCCAATGATTCTAAGTGGTGTCTACTTGAAGATTCATAGCTCAAAGATATATTTTTCCAATCACCAAACTCACAATACATCTTAAAAATATTGTTTTGACTTATGGAAACTTTTAAAATCACCATTGTTGACTTTCACAACTTTGAACAACAACAACGATAAAAGGTTGTAATAAGCTCAATGTAGCTCTTCTGATTGATTTTCTTTTCGAACCTCTCAGTTTTTTCGCATGATCCAATAACCACCATGGTGCATTTGAGAGTGACAGTTTTTTTCAAATTCGCGTCAATCAACAATAATTATAATGATCTCAAATTCATACCAGATCAAGTGCATATGGAAAGAAATCGATAATTGATATTTCTAATGTTTCTACACCTATAAGAATAATGGTTCTCTCGAATGATGCAAGCAAGCAAACAATACAAATCCACCAAAAGAATGGAGTGATGAGACAAGAGTACATTCATACTGAAAATAATACTAGCTGGCTAATGAATGATATGGACACAGATGTTCGGAACCACATCTCTCCAGAACCTTTGTAACAAATGCCTGAACACGATCCTCAGATTATGTGGTTATTTTGATACGCATGAATAATTCGAAAAGATACATGAAGTTATCAAACGCAAAACCTTCTCATTCAGGAACATTGAAAGAATTAGAGGAGGAGAAATGAAAGTAAACGCCCACTCAAAAGTATTCACCCATACCTCCTCGGAAGTTTTTCAAATATTCATATTTTTCAGTACCAAAATATTTATTCCCCATACAATTCCGAAAAAATCAACAGAGAACAGATAATTTGTCTCAACGAATCTCGAAACTATTCAAAAATTGAATTCAAGCATGCCATTTGATGGGTCCACCTCCATGTAGGAGACGCGGTGCCTAATATTCTCCGTCAGCTAGAATTACGTGACTTCCTTCCTCCCCGTGGACCCCTCACCACCAAGCATGTTGGCTCCAATCCGTTAGAAGAACGCTCCGTCTACTGGTATCGAGTTGTATATGTGTGCGATATATCGTGTTAATAACTATGAGTGATAAGTGGGCTCATGACTGGAGATTGTTTTCATGAACCTAAAGTCTTTCTGGTGTTTGAACATGGCTAGGATAGACACCCTCAGTTTCGACATCACTTTATTCTGGTGGCAATCTCCAATTATCACACCTTTTTTATTCTCTTTACCTGCTCTAGACATGTCACCCTGACCAATCTCATGATACTCACCATACGCCTCACAGTCCACGTAGTCGTCCCCTTCAGACCCATCCTTGGCTGCATCTTTCCTATCCATACCCTCTCCATATATGGTACATTCTTCGAATATGTCATACTCATCATCTTCAACACATGCCCCACTCTTCTCAATCTCTCTCTTCTCTGATCCGTCAACATTATCCTCATCCTCGCCAAACTCTCGACTCTCCTCGAATACATCATCGTCTTCATCTTCAACACATGCCCCACTCTTCTCAATCCCTTTCTTCTCTGATCCGTCAACATTATCCTCATCCTCGCCAAACTCTCGACTCTCCTCGAATACACCATGGTCTTCATCTTCAACACATGCCTCACTCTTCTCAATATCTCTCCTCTCTGATCCGTCAACATTATCCTCATCCTCGCCAAACTCTCGACTCTCCTCGAATACACCATGGTCTTCATCATCAACACATGCCCCACTCTTCTCAATCTCTTTCTTCTCTACACCGTCAACATTATCCTCATCCTCGCCAAACTCTCGACTCTCCTCGAATACATCATGGTTTTCATCTTCAACACATGTTTCACTCTTCTCAATATCTCTCCTCTCTGATCCGTCAACATTATTCTCATCCTCGCCAAACTCTCGACTCTCCTCGAATACATCATGGTCTTCATCTTCAACACATGCCCCACTCTTCTCAATCTCTTTCTTCTCTGATCCGTCAACATTATCCTCATCCTCGCCAAACTCTCGACTCTCCTCGAATACATCATGGTCTTCATCTTCAACACATGCCCCACTCTTCTCAATCTCTTTCTTCTCTGATCCGTCAACATTATCATCATCCTCGCCAAACTCTCGACTCTCCTCGAATACATCATGGTCTTCATCTTCAACACATGCCCCACTCTCCTCAATATCTCTCCTCTCTGATCCGTCAACATTATCATCATCCTCGCCAAACTCTCGACTCTCCTCGAATACATCATGGTTTTCATCTTCAACACATGTTTCACTCTTCTCAATATCTCTCCTCTCTGATCCGTCAACATTATCCTCATCCTCGCCAAACTCTCGACTCTCCTCGAATACACCATGGTCTTCATCTTCAACACATGCCCCACTCTCCTCAATATCTCTCCTCTCTGATCCGTCAACATTATCATCATCCTCGCCAAACTCTCGACTCTCCTCGAATACATCATAGTCTTTATCTTCAACACATACCCCACTCTCCTCAATATCTCTCCTCTCTGATCCGTCAACATTATCCTCATCCTCGCCAAACTCTCGACTCTCCTCGAATACAACATAGTCTTTATCTTCAACACATGCCCCACTCTTCTCAATCTCTTTCTTCTCTACACCGTCAACATTATCCTCAGCCTCGTCATACTCTCCAAACTCTTCATTCACATCATTCATATCGGACCCATAATCACCCTCATCCGCTGAACCCGCTCCGTCCTCTTCACCTTCTTCCATCTCTCCATCTTCTTCTTCCGCTCCAACTTCACCAATCTCTTCAAGCACACCATCCTCTCCGCCTCCCGCAAGCTCTTCAACTTCCTCCATCTGTTCCTCATCTTCAGCTTCTCCGCCTTCTCCAGGATGCGAATAATTAGCCACATACGCCCCACCTTCTTTCATCACGATACCGGATCTAGGATCACCCTTGTGACCAACTAGGATACACACATTAAGGCAGGACCAGCCACACATATGGAATCCATCTCGTCTCTCTTCTGCTGATCCGGGATGAACGAGGCTTCCTGGATAGAAGGCTGGAGGAAACAAGACAAATGAAACTTCTAACAGATTAAAATTTGTTTATTTGTTTTCTGGTTTGAAACGATGAACCGGTGACCTGGAGTTATAACATTCCTGTTGACCTCAAGGCCTATATGAATCATTGGAATACTCATCAATATTCCAGAAAAGCGTGAAGAAGTATCCAGAATGAAAATGACATTCTTTCTTTCTTGATGCTGTTCTATTCTGTTCTGTGACAATTCAATTTTCAAAAGGGAGTTGGAATGAATGCTTGTTTATGATTGATGCAACATACCGGAATCACGATCCATCAATAATCAATGCTAACAGAAGTGGGATGAGGATGAAAATAGGTGGAGACATGGAGTAAAGATATAGATAGAGGGTAGTGATGGAGAAAAAAAGGATAGAGAATGAGATATGTGTTGAAAAATAGTGGGATAGAGACAGAGATGTGTGAGAGAGTCGGAGATATGTGAGAGAGATATAGATTTGGGGTGAAAAATAGTAGTATAGAGATCAAGACATGTGGTAGAGAAAAGGATGGAGATATGGAGTGGAAAATAGGGAGATGAAAATACTGGATACAGATGAGTAGTGGGGAATAGGAGGAGAGAGATATGTGAGAGAGATAGTGATGTGCGATAGAGGATGGGAATATTAATATGAGGTGGAGATGGAGGAGTGATGTTATCACGCCTTGTGCTCCGAGTGAGCGGTGATGATATTAACACTAATTGGAAAGTGTCTTACGAATGATGCGATATTGGTCCACCCCAAACTGACGGGTCCTTGCAAAATCCGTCCGTCGGACCTCGGCTAGCTGAGGTTTGATGAACACATGCTTCGGCAAACCTTGATGTACAAACGAAACAATGTTAGTCAAGTGGATTTTATATCAACTCAATCAGTTAAGGTCAGCTCAGTCGTTGAAGTCAATACTAGTTGGTATGATTCTCAATCAACATGCATCGACCATTTCCTTCACAACGTGTGAAAATACCCATAACCTCCTCTGGTGAATTTGTATCTGTGGCAACGAATAACGGCTGTTCACAGGGATGTGTTTCACAGGGAACCAATAGGAATGGATCTGGACGCATCCCAAATATGGGGAAAGTCAGGATTCAGGAGAACCATCATTCAGGTCCTCCCGATGAAATAACAGGATGGACCATGATGCGGCATATCGGCCCACAGAAGTGCATTATTGGTGATCTCCTGATGATTATAATGATGACTTTACACTCCAATACCCCACCAACAGCTAGGTTATACGGGGGCACGTATGAGCAGGTGATTATGAAACTATGCAGTGATGATGAGTGAAGCGACGTTCACAAAAACCTATGCCTCACGCAGGACTCGAACCCATGCCCAGCGGTGATTTGAGTCACTAAAGCAGTGCCTCAGCTGACCGAGCTACCAAGGGCGGCGAGGTTGTGAAACACCCTAATGGATTGATACATGCTGATTGGCTGTTCATATTCCACCTCTTGATCAATATTATCTCATACAAGCAACGTACCAGCAGTTCCTCGCGACCACGAAGTGACCTTTCTGAGCATGAACATGATCGGAATAGATCCACACAGAAGAATAAATTCTTTGTACGAATAGAGAGACTCTCGATAAAATAATCAAGCGTTATCCTTTCGATTAAAACAACAGTGAAGTCTTTGTTCTGTTGCCAGGTTACAGCTCTTGATAATAACAGATAGCTTGATTGTTGGAGACAATCACCGCAATATCTCAGTTTGTAACTATTCTGGCATTGTTGCAAAGAGCTGGCTTTCGATGCAATCATGTGACCTTGAGTGTGTGATTCAGAAGTTTGTTGTGACTGATATAATACTAGTGCTCAGTGTCATAATGATCCCCTATTACCCATGCAATGTGACCTTGAGTGTGTGATCCAGTATTTAGTTGTCACTGATATAATACTAGTGCTCAGTGTCATAATGATCCCCTATTACCCATGCAATGTGAAAGGTTCGATATCAGGTGAAAACAAGAGATATTTCGTTTTATTTTCATGTTTTTTAGACGAGCTTTAGCGAGGATTCAATTTGACATACTGAAAAAAATTGGTGTTCGTTTTTATGTTTTTTTTTTTTAATGTTTTTTTGTCGTTTCTCCACAGGTCAAACGGCTACAGCTATCAACTCCAAACTTTTTTTCCTCATGGTTCCTCACCTCACTTAGATCTGTATAGTTTTGTGGCATTATCGGGTGATAAATTTGATTTTTATGAATTTTAGAAATTTCAAAAATACCCGTTAGAATAACACGACGGAAAAAAAATTTAAAAATTATTATTTTCCAAAAAATTGAATTTTTGCGTGAAGTTGAATAACATTTTATACACATTCATGAGAATTCTCAACTTGATCGAGTGGGCCATTTCATAGAAAAAACATGAAATGTGCTAAATTTGTACCACTCGAAGCAGTTTTTACCCATTTATAACTTAAATGTCACCCAATTGGCGAATTTAGGCAAAAGTTTGGAGAAGAAGTCGACATACTATTACTACCCGCTCGTCCATCAACGCGTGTATAGCGTTTTCCTAGTATTCCACAGCAAATTTCCCTCCAAGAGCAAGGAGGTTATGACACCTTGATCTCTGGAACTATCGTCGTTCAATTAACCATGGACGTGATAACATCTTCATCTTCCAATTCCATTTTGCTCACTCTATAACTTCAGGCTCAGTATTCGGATTGATTCTTCAGGACATGTGATTGGAGGAAACATGTCTGTCCATCATCAGACGAGCTCCAGCGAGGATTCAATTTGACATACTAAAGAAATTAGTGTTCGTTTTCATGTTTTTTTAAATGTTTTTTTGTCGGTTCTCCACAGAACCAATGACTACAGCCATCAACTTCAAACTTTTTTTCGTCATGGTTCCTCATCTAACTCAGATCTGTATAGTTTTGTGGCATTATCGAGTGGTAACTTTTAGTTGTAGGATGTTTAGAAATTTCAGAAATACCCTTCAGAATAACACGGCGGAACAAAAATGAAAATATTTTTATTTTCCAAAGGAATGAAATCTTGTGTGATGTTGAATTACATTCTGATACACATTTCTGAAAATTCTCAGCTCGAATGGGTCGGTCATTTCGGAGAAAAAAAATGAAATGGGTCAAATTGGTACCATTCGTCGCCGTTTTCACCCATTTATAACCTACTTGTCACCCAATTGGCAAATTTGGGCAGAATTTTGGTTGAAAAATCGACATACCATTACCACTCGCTCGTCTAACAACCCATATATAGCGTTTTCCCAGTAGTGACAATTAAAGTCATATGGATTTTTGAATCATGTATTGTATTCATGTGTTCGTCCCGTAACAAATCCTGAAGTTGCATCCCGCATTGTATTTCGAAACGATTTGTAAATAAATTCATTACTGTCATGAAACCTGATACTCTTCGAGTGTCTCTTGAAATGGTTTAATACTGAATGAGGGTGTGTATACATCATATCCTTTCTCCAGTTAATATTCCATATCGATTATCGCTCAACCCACAAGGCACATGCTCAGTTTTCCTAGTGGCTGAAGAGGATTCCAGCACAAATAATACAAACCTCCGTGAGATTCAATAAGAGTCGAGTCGTTCAGGAAGATATCTATGAAAAGTTCGAAGTAAAATGTGGACACTAGGCAAACGCGAAATATGCGTTGTGAGATGAGCGAGATATCTAAATAAGGTATAGAAGTCCTTGAAGTAATTTTACCCTTGCTACCTCATCGACTCTGGTATTCTACACACCTTGATATCTGAACTAGTCAAACGCGAAATATGCGTTGTGAGATGAGCGAGATATCCCAATAAGGTATAAAAGTCGTCGAAGTAGTTCTACCCTTGCTACTTTATCGACTCTGGTATTCTACACACCTTGATATCTGAATAAGCTATAAAAGTCGTTAAAGTAGTTCTACTCTTGCCACTTCATTGGCTCTGGTATTCTACGCACCTTGACGCATATTAAAAATACTTCATTGTTGGTCAACTCTTGAATGTAGAAAGCAGTGGATCTCGAATATTTAATTCTGTCACAATTTTTATGATATATTTTATGAATATTATCAGTAATTTTATTTTTTTTCTTTGAAACGACTGATCAGAATTGCTTAAAAAATGGTAATGATGTGTAAAATCCATGTATACACATTCAAAGGAAATTCCATCCCATTTGGAGAGATTTTATTTTTCAACATTTTACGCCCAGCCATATCTTATGGGGTTTTTAGAAACTTTGAGATGATTTTTCTCAAAATCGGTTCGACCGATTCATCCCAAAAACTATACATTTCTAAGTTGGATGAGTTTTCGTGTACAAAAAAAGTTTCATCTTGATCAGTCAACCCTTGCGACCTGTGGAGTACTTATAAAAAAAAAAAAAAAAACACACAGATAAAGCCCTATACGAGTGGGATGGAGACTTCGCTACATTCATCAATAAGCTATGAAAGTCGATAAAGTAGTTTTACTCTTGCCACTTCATTGACTCTGGTAGTCTACACACCTTGATATCTGAATAAGCTATAAAAGTCGATAAAGTAGTTTTACTCTTGTCACTTCGTTGACTGTGGTATTCTACACACCTTGATGCATATAAAAAATACTTCATTGTTGGTCAACTCTTGAATCTAGAAAGCAGTGAATCTCAACAACTTAATTCTGTCACAATTTGTATGATATATTTGATTAATATTATCAGTCATTTTATTTCTTACCTTCAAAAAGACTGATTAGGATTTCGTACAGAACAGTAATAATGTGTGAAATCCATGTATACACATTTAGAGAGAATTTCATCCCATTCGGAGAGATTTTATTTCTCAACAATTTCTGCCCTGCCAAATCTTATGGGGTGTTTAGAAACTTTGAGATAATTTCTCTCAAAATCGGTCTAACCGATTCACTCCAAAAACTGTACAGTTCTAAGTTGGATGAGTTTGCGTGTACAAAAAAGTTTCATGTTGATCAGTCAACCCTCGCGACCTGTGGAGTGCTTACAAACAAACAAACAAGAAAAAAAAACACACAGACATAGCCCTATAAGAGTGGGATGGAGACCCGGCTACGCTCATCAAAAAACAGTTATTTGAATTTTTTCCTTTGAAACGGCTGGTTCGAATTGCTTACAAAATGATGGTTATGTGTATCATTCATGTTTGAACACTCAAGGAGAATTATTTACGTTTTTTCGAAGTGGTTTCATTCTTACGCATTTTCGTACACAGCCCGATCTTATGGGGTTTTTGAAAATTTTGACATGATATTTCTCGAGATCTATCCAACCCATCCATTGCAAACACTTTACAGTTCTGAGTTGTGCAAGTTGGCCCGGAAAAAAGTTTCATGTTGATCAGTCCACCCATGTGACCTGTGGTTTGCTCACAAAAAAAAAAAAAAAAAAAAAAACACAGACAAAGCTCCATAAGAGTGGGATGGAATCTTTGCTACGCTCATCTCATCATGATAATTGATGAGCGTAGTGAAGTCTCCAACCCACTCTTATAGGACTTTGTCAGTGTGATTTTTTTTTTTTTTTGTATGTACTCCACAGGTCGCAAGGGTTGACTGATCAACACGAAACTTTTTATGTACATGCAAACTCATCCAACATAGAACTGTATAGTTTTTGGAATGAATCGGTCGGACCGATTTTGAGATACATCATCTCAAAGTTTCTAAAAACCTAATAAGATTTGCCTGGGCGGAAAATGTTGGAGAATGAATTCTCTCCGAATGGAATGAAATTTTCTCCAAAAATGTATACATAGATTTTACACATTTCCACGATTTTGTATGCATTTCCATTCGGCCGTTCTGAAAAAAAAAATGATAACCGTTGATATTCATCAAATATAGGCTTCTGTCAAGTGATGTCACTCATTGTTGAAAGAGACAGACAACAATATGCACCAGTTGGAATTGACCAATCATAATGTTTGGTAGTGCACCATTTCGCTGTATTGCTATGGAAACGATTGTTGGTCATTTGTGACGTGACAGAAGCCTATATCATGAGAATTGTGAAAGAATTAAGTTGTTGAGATTCACTGCTTTCCAGATTAAAGAGTTGAACAACAATGAAGTATTTTTTATATGGTTCAAGGTGTGTGGAATACCAGAGTCGATAAAGTAGCAATGGTAGAACTACTTCAAGAACTTTTATACCTCATTCGGATATCTTGCTCATCTCACAACGCATATTTCGCGTTCGTCTAGTTAGATGAGCGTAGCGGAGTCTCCATCCCACTCTTATAGGGGTTGTCTGTGTGTTTTTCTTTATTTTTTAAGCACTCCACATTTTGCAGGGTTCGACAGATCAACATGAATTTTTTTTTGTATACGTAAACTCATCCAACATAGAACTGTATAGTTTTTGAAATGAATCGGCTGGAATGATTTTGAGAGAAATCATCTCGAAGTTTGTGAAAACCCCATGAGATTTGACTGGGCGGAAAATGTTGAAAGATAAAATCTCTCCAAACGAGATGAAATTTTCTCTAGATGTGTACACATAGATTCTGCACATCATCACAATCTTGTATGCAATTTCAAGCGGCCGTTCTGAAGGAAAAAAAAAATTAAAACAACTGGGTTTTCCATCAAATATATCATAAAAACAATGATGGCAGAATGAGGTTACCAAGATTCACTCCCTTCTAGATTCAATATTTGCTCAACAATGAAGTATTAGATTATGCATCAAGGTGTGTAGAATACCAGCGTCAATGAGTGACAAGGGTAGAACTACTTTAACGACTATTATAGCTTATTCAGATATCAAGGTGTGTAGAATACCAGAGTCGATAAAGTAGCAAGGGTAGAACTACTTCAATGACTCATATACCTTATTCAGATATCTCGCCCATCTTACAACGCATATTTCGCATTTGACTGGTGATAATTGGATGAGCGTAGCGAAGTCTCCATCCAACTATTATAGGGGTTTGTCTGTGTTTTTTTTTTTTGGAAGCACTCCACAGGTCGCAGGGTTCAACTGATCAACATGAAATTTTTTTTTGGCACGCAAACTCATCCAACTCAGAACTGTGTGGTTTTTGAATTGGATTGATCATACAGATTTTGAGGAATATCATCTCAAAGTTTCCAAACACCCCATAAGATTCGGCTGGGCGGAAAATGTTGAGAAATAAAATCTCTCCAAATGGGATGAAATTTCCTCTTGATGTGTATACACTAGTCGAACGCGAAATATGCGTTGTAAGATGAGCGAGATATCTAAATAAGGTATAAAAGTCCTTGAAGTAGTTCTACCCTTGCTAATTCATCGAGACTGGTATTTTACACACCTTGATATCTGAATAAGCTATGAAAGTCGTTAAAGTAGTTCTACTCTTGCTACTTCATTGACTCTGGTATTATACACACCTTGACGCATATGAAGAATACTCCTTTGGTGGTCAACTCTTGAATCTAGAAAGCAGTGAATCTCAACAACTTAATTCTGTCACAATTTTCATTATATATTTTATGAATATTATCAGTCATTATATTTTTTTCTTCGAAACGACTGATCAGAATTGCCTACAAGATCGTGATGATGTGTAAAATCCATGTATACACATTTAGAGAGAATTTCATTCCATTTGGAGAGATTTTATTTTTCAACATTTTCCGCCCAGCCAAATCTTATGGAGTTTTTTAGAAACTTTGAGATGATGATTCTCAAAATCTGTCCAATCGATTCATCCCAATAACTATACAGTTCTGAGTTGGATGAGTTTGCGTGTACAAAAAAAGTTGCATGGTGATCAGTCAACCCTTGCGACCTGTGGAGTGCTTACAAAAAAAAAAAAAAAAAAAACACACAGACAAAGCCCTATGAGAGTGGGATGGAGATTTTGCTACGCTCATCAATGAATTTCACAAATTATCACGATTTTGTATGCAATTCTGATCAGTCGTTAAGAAGGATAAAAAATGATGATATTCATCAAATAGGCCTATATCATAGGAATTGTGACAGAATTAAGTTGTCGAGAATCTCAGCTCTCTAGATTCAAGAGTTGACCAACAATGAAGTATTTTCTATATGCGTCAAGGTGTGTAGAATACCAGAGTCGATAGAGTGGCAGGATAGAACTACTTTAACGACTTTTATAGCTCATTCAGATATCAAGGTGTGTAGAATACCAGAGTCGATAAAGTAGCAAGGGTAGAACTACTTCCACGACTTTTATACCTTATTCGGATATCTCGCCCATCCTACAACGCATATTTCGCGTTCGCCCAGAGACTAGGCAAACGCGCAATATGCGTTGTAAGATGAGCGGGATATCTGAATAAGGTTCAATAACAGTCTTTTATTTGCTCCTTCATCGACTCTGGTGTTGTACACACTTTATCCTTCATTTGATTGCCACTTTATATTCTCTGGTATTCTACACACCTTGATGAATATGAAGCAAAGTAATTCTTGGCCAACTATCGAATCTGGGCAGGAGTGGATCTTGAATCATTTCCATATATTTGATGTATAAAACAGTCATTTGGATTTTCTTCTTCGAAACGGCTGATTTGAATTGGTCGAGAAAAAGTGGTTATTTTTATCATTCATGTTTGAACACTCAGAGGATTTTTTTTTCTCGGAGAGGTTTCACTCCTACAAATTTTCTCAACCAGCCTAATCTTGATGAGTTTCTGAAAACTTTGACAGGATATTTCTCAAAATCTATTGGACCGATCCATTCCGAGAACTATACAGTTCCAAGTTGTAAAAGTTGGCCTGTACAAATAAAAGGTTCATGTTGATCAGTCTACCCATGTGACCTGTGCAGTGCTTACAAAAGAAAAAAACACACGGACAAAGCACCATAAGAGTGAGATGGAATTTTCGCTACGCTCATCTAACCAGTAGCACGCGAAATATGCGATGTAAGATGAGCGAGATATCTAAATGAGGTATGAAAGTTCTTGAAGTAGTTCTACCTCCGCTACTTTATTGACTCTGGTATTCTACACACCTTGATATCTGAATATGAGCTATGAAAGTAGTTGAATTAGTTCCACTCTTGCCACTTCATTGACTCTGGTATTCTACACACCTTGACGCATATGAAGAATACATCATTGTTGATCAACTTTCGAATCTAGAGAGCAGTGAATCTCAACAACTTAAATCTGTCACAATTTGTATGATATATTTGATGATTTATATCTGTCATTTTATTCCTTTTCTCCAAAACGGCTGATTGGAATTGCATACAAAATCGTGATGATATGTAAAATCTATGTAGACACATCTGGAGGGGAATTCATCCCATTTGGAGAGATTTTATCTTTCAACATTTTCCGCCAAGCCAAATCTAAAGGGGTTTTTAGAAACTTTGAGATGATTTTTCTCAAAAATCGGTCTGACCGATTCATCACAAAAACTATACAGTTTTAAGTTGGATGAGTTCGCGAGTATAAAAAAAATTTCATGCCGATCAGTCAACCCCTGCGATCTGTGGACTGCTTACAAAAAAAAAAAAACACAGACAAAGTCCCATATGAGTGGGATGGAGACCTCGCTACGCTCATCTAACTAATCAAACACGGGATATGCGTTGTAAGATGAGCGAGATATCTGAATAAGGTATAAAAGTCCTTGAAGTAGTTCTACCCTTGCTACTTCAACGACTTTGGTATTCTACACACCTTGATATCTGAATATGAGATATAATAGTCGTCAAAGTGATTTTACTCTTGCTACTCCATTGACTGGTATTCTACACACCTTGACGCATGTAGAAAATACTTCATCGTTGGTCAACTCCCAAATCTAGAAAAAAGTGAATCTCGACAACTTAATTCTGTCACAATTTTCATGATATAATTGATTAATAATGTCAGTTTTCTTTTCTTGAAAACGGCTGATTGATATTGCATGAAAATGGCGATAATATGTGAAATCTGTGTACACATATTCAGAGAAAATTTCATCTCATTTGGGGAGATTTTATTCGTCAACATTTTCCGCCCAGCTGAATCTTATGGGGTTTTTAGAAACTTCGAGATTATTTTTCTCAGAATCATTATGATCGCCTTATTCCAAATACTCAACAGTTCTGGGTTGGATGAGTTCGCGTGAACAAGAAAAGTTTCATGTTGATCAGTCAACCCCTGCGACATGTGGAGTGCTTACAGGAAAAAATAGCACGGACAAATCCCTATAAGAGTGGGATGGTGACTTCACCACGCTCATCTGCCTTATAAACATATGCCTTATCAACCTTATACAAAATGGCCGCTATTGAATTGAACTTGTGAAGACTGGTCCTATTTCGAAATCCATTTTCTACAAAACGACGTACCTGTGTATTTTGATGCGTGAACGTAAGTGATCTTTATATGATTTTCAAGATACTGAGATATAAATCTTCATTTTTAATTTTAATAGTGAGTTTTAATCAAGGATTCAAAATAGTTCATATTTTGGGAAAAACGAAAATCAGGAAATCACGGCATATTGGATTTCTACTTCTGTTTACAAATAATCAGATCATACGAACAGAGCCTAGTTGAAATTTAACTGTTCATCAAGAGGGCTTTGGTTATACATATTTGAAGAATCAAGGTCGTTAAATTTCCTCATAATCTGTCGAATAGAAATGTTGAAAATGACAACTGACTTGAGAAAAGGGGTTTTGGTCTTAGCCGATAGCCACGGGCATAAGTGTCAGCCATTATTGCAAGGATACCTGGGGAATGACTTCAGAGTGTCAGTTTCTTTCAAACCACATAGCAATATTACCCAAGTTTTAAAAGGTTTAAATGACAAACCATACTTTGAACAAAACAAAGCAAACGAAGACGTCGTAATCATAATTGGTGGAGTAGACGATATTGCATCTTTGGCTCCAAAAAATTGTCTTCTTGTTGATAAGGTCGAGGAAAAATATCAGAAGAACAAAATCAAAAAGCAAATTCTCGATCCCCTTCTGGAAGCAATAAAACTAGCTCATGAAAAAAAAATAATAGTAACTGCTATTATGAATAGATTCGACAATCCACTTAATAACACAACCATATCCATTGTAAATAATATGATCCGAAAAGAAACATCTACTCACAGACATGTTACGTTCCTTGATTTTAATAACAAGGATTTGTCAAGGGAGGATTACACACGACATGGACTTCACCTTAATGAAAATGGAAAGAAGAAATTGTGCAAAGCGCTATCAACAACTATACATCAACTAATTCCTCCACCTATCATTACACCTCATGCAAAATTGAGAATTGTTGACAAAATACAGGACAAAATATTGTTGCAACCATTTCACCTGAAGATGGCTTCAAGTCAGTGTGAAGTTACTGAAGTTAATGCAAATTTTGATATTGTTCATCAATTGAAGAATGCCATCTATATGAAGGATAATATAATTCATAATCTGTATATAGAAAGAAATTATTTTTTAGAGAGGATGCATTACTTACAAAGAACAATTGCTAAATTGGATATATTGACAGGTACAGATTTTCAGGTTTGTAATGATCCCACACCTATTTTAGTTCCACATATTCTCACTTCAACATACAAATATAGCCTTGTAGAAATGGATGAAACTAATGATGATAATCATCTGACAACGATAGAAAATGTGAATATGGAAGAGGATGATCGAGAGAGCCGAGACAGAATATCAACTAATCTTTCGATGAAATTACAAGATACTCAGGATGATAACAATGAACCAAGGAAAGTCAAAATAGTATTACCTATAAGACAGAGTTTAAGACTGAAGAGAAAAAATCCTGCATTCCCAAATGGTCTTTGCTTAAAAATCGTTCAAAGAGGGAATGAAATTGAAATTTTAACTTCAAAAACTGACAAATTACAAATAAATAACAAATATAAAGATGTTCCGATCAAACCTGACAAGTATTTGTGACTAGACAATCATGGATCAAATATAGAGCTAAATAAACATCGTTCCATTAAAACTTACGAAATTACAAAATCAAACAACTTCAAGATTTTATATCTCAATGCCAGAAGCATTAGAGGTGAGAAGTTATCAAGTATAGGTGAATTACTAGACAAAATTACAGGACTAAATATCATTATCATCACTGAAACCTGGATAAATAATGAAGAAACCACATTATACAATATGGAAAATTTTGTTGCGACTTATGCCTGCAGACCGTCCAAGCAAGGAGGTGGAGTCGGTATATTTATACACAAGGATTACGATTTTGAAGTTACATTCAAGCATAGTGACAATTCAAACAGTTTACTGATAGTTACAATTAATAATCTGAAATGGCTGACCAAGTTAGTTATTGGAGCCGTATACCGAACACCAGGTAACTCGGAAATAGATACATTTTTCGAGCTATTGGAAAACCAACTAAGTAAAATTGGGAACTTACCTCAAAGTATCTCAATCTCATCTATAGTATTGGTTCTCACTTATGTAACCATCTATTTCCTACTAGAATATCTGAAGAAAAATCATCGCTTATAGATCATGTGCTTTATAATGCTACAGATCATATGAAGATTTCAAACATCGAGATAGATCCTTCATTATCTGATCATGTTGCAATGATCGTTGAACTCAATATTAAAACACCCAGAGTTAAAAGGTCTAAAATATTTCATGAAATCCCGATATTTAATGCACTCAATTCCACAGAATCTCTCAAATATGATCCAATTGTTTTACAAACTGGTACGTCTTTGACTGCTGATGCTATGTACTCCGAGATTGTTTCTCAGCTCAACCACCATCGAAAAGAGAATTGCACAACAATGAAGAAAAAGAGATTTATTGATAAAGCGGCATGTCCATGGATGAACAATGAAACATTAAATTATGTAAGTCTTAAAGACAAAGCCTTGGATAAATTTAATAATGACAAATCAAACTTACAACTCAAAGCTGAATTCAAGAGATCCCGTAACCTCTCGGTTAATTTATGTAGAAAGAGAAAATCCATCTATTATAATGACCTCCTATTTGAGCAAACTTCCAAGCCTAGGAAAATGTGGCAAACAATTAACTTGGTATTACACAATACTAGCAAATTAGAAAAGAAAAATAGTTTTTGTATAAAAGTCAATGATAAAACTATTTCTGATCCTTGGATTATAGCTGAAAACTTTAATTCATACTTCATCAGCATTGGAGAACAATTAGCAAGCAAAATACATTCAACTAGAAATGACTTTACGTACACTAAAATTAATGGCATTGAGTCAAGTAATTTTGTTCTCTTTCCAACTTCAGAAACGGAAGTGCTGAGAATTATGAATAATCTAGCCAACAGTAAATCAACAGGAGAGGATAATCTTTCAAGCTTTTTAATTAAACAGTGTGGAAGTGATATTGCAGAACCTTTGTCTATAATGATTAATGAATCAATGAAAACAGGAATAGTTCCAAATCAGGCAAAAATTGCTAAAATTAAACCAATTTTCAAAAGTGGCAACCATGAAGATATGTGTAATCATCGACCCATCTCTCTATTATCACCGTTATCAAAAGTAATAGAAAAGGTTGTCAAGTTTAGACTTAACTTGTACCTGAACTCTAATTTTACTATACAGGTCAATATGGATTTCGAGATAACATGGGGACCAGCTCAACCATATATGATCTAATGTCAACCATTCAGGATCACCTTGATCAAGGCAAAGTTGCTGGAGGTTTATTTATTGATTTGAGTAAGGCACTTGACACTGTGGATCACAATATCCTTTTGTATAAAATGGAAAAAATCGGTATCAGAGGGACTAGTCTTCAATGGTTCAGAAGTTATCTATTGAATCGTTATCAATTCGTTAATATTGAAGATGTAAATAGTGACAACCTGGAAGTAACTTGTGGAGTGCCACAAGGATCTGTCTTGGGTCCTATTTTATTCCTCATCTACATAAATGATCTTCATCAAGAAAGCTTATCCGGTCTTCTCCAAAGCTATGCGGACGACACCAATCTCTTTTATAATGACTTCACAATAGCCAACCTCATTCAACAGATGCAAAAAGATATTACTACTGTTTGTGAATGGATGAACTCTAATAAACTTTCCATGAACTCTAAAAAGACCAACTACATGATATTTGCATCGAAGAAATTTGATTCAATCAATTACAACCTTGAATTGAAAATGAATGAAGTGGTAATACCTATTGTCAAAGAGGTAAAATATCTTGGTTTAACCATTGACAGAGATCAAACTTGGATTCCGCATATTGACAACATAATAAAGAAGATAATGCCAATATCATCAGTGCTCAAACGAATATCTTTCATAGTTAAATCATCTACTCTACTCTCCATCTACTATGCTCGAATTCATAGCCATCTTCTTTATTTAAATCCTATCTGGGGTAATGCTACCAGCAAGAAGATTAATGAGATAGAGCTCATTCAAAATAGAGCTATTCGACACATATTCAGCTATCCATATGATACTCATCGATACGACATGTATCGTGAGAATAACATCATACCAATTAAACTCATCCGAAAACAATTAACTACCACCTTTATCCATGAAGTCATATTTAAAAAAACGGTTTCAAATCTTCCGATCATTTTTAACTACAACATTCATTCTTATTATACTCGAGGATCAAATAACATTCACATCAATACATCAAATTCAACTAAATATGGATTAAATAACCTCAACCACTTTGGATTCATTCTTTACAACGAGCTACCAGACACCATGAAATTACTGAAACCTTCTGCTTTCAAAAAAGAAATGAAGAAAGAACTACTCGACAAAGATCTGAGAAAATGTTTCAATTCTGAGAAGACTTCGTGTAGATGCACCGTTCGACCATTTTCAAAACAGTGTTCCCTATACAAACCGATATGTCTATGCAAGCGTCGTCCATATCCTGGACAGTGTTCCTACTATACACAAGAGGAACGTTGATCTTCCTATCATATTTCTTAATAACATTTCATATTTGTACTTTTTGCCTCTCTTATATATTTGTTATATTCGTGTTTTATTTTACCTATTCAGTGTGTTTTTTTGTTTTGTTTTTTCTATTCTGTGTTTTTCTTGTTCTTTCATTGTTTTATATTTAAGTTTATATTTAAAGCATGTCCTATAAAGAGTCGGTGACTCATGAAATTTTCATGCTGAACGCAATAAATACAATAAATACAATACAATCTAATTGGAGTCAATGGAGTAGCAAGGGTAAAACTGCTTCAACGACTTACGTAACTCAACAAATATCAAGGTGTGTAGAATACCAGAGTAAATAAAGTAGCAAGAGTAGAACTACTTCAACGACTTGTATAACTTGTTCGGATATATCGCTCATCTAACGACGCATTTGTTGCGTTTGCATAGTTAAGGACATTGGTATGATTACTGAGACGAGTGGCCGGGTGGTTAATTCACTGAACCGTCATTCAATGGACCGGGGTTCAATTCTCACCGTGGTCTACCCTCCTGACAAGCTTTTTCCGTGTTTTGCCTCAGTCGTTCTGATCAATACTGAGATGGTTCCTCAACAAGAGGGCCACGTCCGACTCATTCTCACTGTTCAGAACTCCTAATAGAATAAACTCTCACCTCACCATCCCATCATCTCATATATCATTCACCGACGCCAATAGATCGTAGACACCAGAACAGTACGTCGCCCTACTCGATAAAAATAGTTTTCATTATTATTGATTCATACATTGGCCATACTTGGGAATACTCAGGATATGGAATAGTTTATTGAATGAATATATCATCCATACAACACAATCAGTTTGAGTATATTATCCTTGATCGTAGCGTCCAGCTTATTCCCCTCCACGTCTGACGTCACAGGGCTTGGCGCCTTCAACACCGCTTCTCCGAACTGCTCCATTCTCACGGCGAAATACTTGACGCAATCATCCCGGGTCCTGTTCGGGAACACCCTCGCAATCTCCTCTCACACTCCAGGCGTCGGCAGATTCCTCCTCAGAGCACCGTCGAACATTCCGTCTTCATGGCTGGACCAATCGTCGTACTGGTTCACCGTTAGCGCACCGTTAATGATGGGTTCCGTTAGTAGTTGACGGTAATGGTTGACTTCCTCGAGGATGCGGGATTGTTTGGGGTATTTGGTGATGATTGGTGGTAAGTGTTCCCAGCGTCGGTATCCAAGGCTGGGGGAGTACCCGATGGAGTTGATGATCTTGTTCAGGTCACCTAATGAGGAGGTTAATTAATTCGAGACAGTCTTATTTGATTTGTGATTCGATAAATTGTAGTCCGATAAATCTTTACTTATTTGAGAGTGTGAGTCGTCTTATATATATAGAATTTATGGGGTATATTTTTGTGAGAAATTATGAACTAATTCAAAGTCTAGGAGAGAATGCAAGTGGGTATGCAATAATTTTAAAATTGAATTCAAATTTCCAAAAAAAATATTCATAATTCAAATTTTAATCTTGAATCATCGTTATTTTCTCGCTCATGCATGAACACTAGCTAGAATTTCCTCAAACAGACAATAAACCGCTTGTAAATTAAACCTAATTATAGGAATATAGTCTCCGCTGCACTTTTGCCAAATGATATTCATATATCTGAGGATGACACTAATTTGAAATTATTTCATGCAATTCCGTTAGGAGACCGCATCTTAGCTGAGCATGTTCCTCTTTGAAATGCTCTGCTCAAATTTGATGTGTTTCGAAAAGTTTGATTGTCTGTTGAAAAGTGAAAAAAAGATAATATTGGAAGAGATCCAGTAACCACCGATAGATGGGGAAGCTTTGAATTTCATAATTTGGATAGAATCTAGTTACATTACACATTTTGGCCAAAGAAATTAGGAAAACTGTAGGATGAAAAGCGAATCAAAATTTCAATATTGATTAGCAAAGTTGAACTCAATGATGTGCGTTTATAATTTATTTATATCATTATTCGGTGACCGGGAATTGAGTAATGAAGACCATCAAATTGAGCACATTTTGATTCAATTGTTGTTCCGTATTATAATTATTATTCAATTCTCGATTAGGCATATCTAATTGTGAGGGTACCTGATATATATATATATTGTATTTTACCGCAAGTCAGTAGTATTTGTAGTTCTTGAGACATATGTGGCGAAAGCACACCCTGTAAATCTGTCTGAGATGCGGGCTCTTAAATGGAGATTGAATGTATAATTGAATGAAACTGTCAGAAGGAGACAGTTATCAGGGGATGAAAGAAACTCTTGGATCACATTTCAGAAATACAAAGGAAATATATGAATAGGCTGTAAATCAATTATGTCACGAGTATATCATTGGTATCGGAGGGTGAAAACAAGTTTATCTGCCAACTATCGCTTGACCGGAACATCCATTATTCGTAGAACTAGACCTAGTTGAATGATATTCATGGTTGTGAATAATGATTCATGAGTTCTTGAATATATCTGATCACTTGAATTCATTATTCACGGCACTACTCTCTGTAGTGTGAGACATTGAACTATAGGATCTGAGAACATGTACTAGACGATGGGGTGATTCTTTCTCCCAGTCTTAAAGTGACAATGGAGATTCATCATTTGGTTTCAGGTTCATTATTCATGGGTCAAGTCCAGGACCGGAGCTATCAATATTCTCCAATTCATCATTCCTATCAATATTCTTCAAACACTATGTTGAGATATATTACATACAATAGGGCAAATATTTCAACTGTTTGGTGAGATGATAAATCTTGTACTAATATTGTGGGTTGGAATGAGGTATCCCAACCGGAAGATGGTTAATTGCCCTCAGACTCGCGTAAGAGTTAATTACCGGTTAAGTGAGGTGAATTTGACCCGCTGGTGTGACTCTGTTCTTTTGTTGGAGAAAGTTTCAAACTGCTACACATTGAGAGGTTTTGATTTTATCGTAACAATTTTGATAAGTATCTTGATTTTGATATGTCTCTATTGGGATACTAAGAAAATGGATACGATATAATTGAAACTTTTTCATTTGTAGCAGTTTAAAACTTTCTCCAATAGAAGGACAAAGTCAAACCAGCGGGTCAAGGTCACATCACTTTACGGTAACATGATTTCAAATGTGGTGATCCAAATCGCACTTAGCGGCCTATGCCTTGCTTGATGACAAATAATTCATGGACAATTTCACATGATTGAAGAACGTATCTCAAGATGCATACCTGTTTGTCTTCCTGTTTCATCCCACTGCTCCTGCTCTTGCTCCAGGCCAGTCACGTGATTCCCGTTTCCACCAATCAGATCACGCCCAAGCGATCACAGACTGTTCCTCGACAGCAACCTCCCAACAGTGGCAGCGACATCTCCAAAGTCTTCATTCTTTCTTCCTTGTTGAGTTTCTTCTCCCGTCTCTCCTGGTTTCCTTGTTGTACATCTCTCAACGAGAGTTGTCACGACTCTCAGTTCTTGTTCTGAATCTTTCATGTCTTCTGGATCATGAAAGTTGTTGATGTTTATTTCAGGATGATGGCAATACTCATTAGCAGTTCATATAAATCCTTGAGGGACTTTACATTGCAACGATCCTGAAGTTTCGTTAGCTGTTTCAATGATTTGTTCCAGACTTGCAATACTCTCTGAACAGAGACTATCGTGTTTTTGTGACGAGTTTGCATCTTCTCTATCGACCGAGGTAATGGTCTCACATTGATTGTTCACATTGATCTGAGTAACCCATTCATTGAGAAATCTGTCGAGGATGTTGTATCCGCAGCACAAGGAATCTGTATTCTTTTGTTTTACGCTGATGAATTTGTTTTGTCCGATTCTTGATTGAAATCTCTGAATTCTGAATTTTACCCGTTTCAGAATTTTACCCGTACAGAATTTTAGTATTCTGATCATTAAATTCGAGGAAACACTCATTCATATTGCATCAGATGATCAATTTTGAACCCATCGGATCTTCAACAGAAAAAATTCAGTATTTGGTTCGCAATCATTCGATTTTTGTTTTTTTTCCCGTATTTCCCGAGGCGATAACCACTCTTTTACATGTTTATTGATTCACTTACGTTTGGTGTTATCTGTAGGTTCAGGATCGACTTTTTTTTCTATTGTTACTCTTTCTTCTTATTCTAAACAATTTGTTTCTTTCCAATACGAGATATTCGAAGAGGTAAACCATAGCCAAGGATTGGGTGTTCATCACTTTTCTCCACAATTTCACCGACCAATTCATGATCATCCTCTTTAATCACTGAATCAATCTTTCTCGACAATTTGATTTCAATAGAGTCTCTCAATTTTGATCTCATTCTATTTTTCCGAATGATTCAAAATCACGTATTTCTTCATAACATTAGTTTCAGTAGTGTCCTCGAACTTCATTTCTGATATCCATCAATCACACTCTGGAAATCTTCTCCATTTGCTTCCAACATATTCTGTTCAGAACCAATCTCCTCGATTCTACCTCTCAATATTCCAACACATCCAGGTTGACCAACGTTTCCATTCAATAGATTCATACATTGAAACACCTCAGTTGAACATTCGGTCATTATACTCTTAATATTTGAATATATTCAAATATCGATTAAATACACTAAATAAAGAAAATGATTGAAGAAAGAGAAGTTAAATTATAGGTTCCGGTGGAAAAAAAAATAAAAACCACCGGACCAAAAAAGCAAAATAAAATAATAGAAGGAAGAGAAAAGGAAAGTAGAAATTAAAAGAACTAGAGAGAGTAGCCGATCGAATTATGCCTAGGCCGCAAGTTGGCCCTGATTTCACCGTCCCTGTAAGCTAGTATCCAGGCTAGTCCCAGGATGGTTCTCTTGATCGCAGGGTTCTCAGTTCGGTCTAACCAACCCTCTCGGTCCAACTCGAATTCGGAAAGAGCATCATGGTGAGAGACGAAATCCCTCACGCTGTTCTCAGACAGTTCGAAAATGTCTTCCATCATTCCTCTTAGCTGTCGACGTTCTCGAAAACTGAAGTGTCTTCCCTGGGGAACGGGGCCGAGGGAGCACGATTCAAGAGGAGCTGGGCAAAAGAGATTTGATTGTTAGGCTTCCATATTCAATCACCTATCCCGAGGGGGATTCGATTCAGTGAGGCATTCCTTCTAGGAGGGTAACTCTCTGATATATTTGTTCAATGACTCAAGATTGACGTAGAATTGAATAATTATTATTGACGGTTTCGAAAATTTACACAAGAAGACAATGGGAATTTCTCCTCACAATTTTGGAACGTATTGGAATGATATGGCATGAGTGAGGGCTTTGACCCATTTCCAATGATTCTAAGTGGTGTCTACTTGAAGATTCATAGCTCACAGATATATTTCTCCAATCACCAAACTCACAATACATCTTATAAATATTGTTTTGACTTATGGAAACTTTTAAAATCACCATTGTTGACTTTCACAACTTTGAACAACAACAACGATAAAAGGTTGTAATAAGCTCAATGTAGCTCTTCTGATTGATTTTCTTTTCGAACCTCTCATTTTTTTCGCATGATCCAATAACCACCATGGTGCCTTTGAGAGTGACAGTTTTTTTCAAATTCGCGTCAATCAACAATAATTATAATGATCTCAAATTGATACCAGATCAAGTGCATATGGAAAGAAATCGATAATTGATATTTCTAATGTTTCTACACCTATATGAATTCTGGTTCTCTCAAATGATGCAAGCAAGCAAACAATACAAATCCACCAAAAGAATGGAGTGATGAGACAAGAGTACATTCATACTGAAAATAATACTAGCTGGCTAATAAATGGTATGGACACAGATGTTTGGAACCACATCTCTCCAGAACCTTTGTAACAAATGCCTGAACACGATCCTCAGATTATGTGGTTATTTTGATACGCATGAATAATTCGAAAAGATACATGGAGTTATCGAACGCAAAACCTTCTCATTCAGGAACATTGAAAGAATTAGAGGAGGAGAAATAAACGTTAACGCCCACTCAGAAGTATTCACTCATACCTCCTCGGAAGTTTTTCAAATATTCATATTTTTCAGTACCAAAATATTTATTCCCCATACAATTCCGAAAAAATCAACAGAGAACAGATAATTTGTCTCAACGAATCTCGAAACTATTCAAAAATTGAATTCAAGCATGCCATTTGATTGGTCCACCTCCATGTAGGAGACGCGGTGCCTAATATTCTCCGTCAGCTAGAATCACGTGACTTCCTCCCTCCCCGTGGACCCCCTACCACCAAGCATGTCGGCTCCAATCCGTTAGAAGATCGCTCCGTCTACTGGTATCGAGTTGTATATGTGTGCGATATATCGTGTTAATAACTATGAGTGATAAGTGGGCTCATGACTGGAGATTGTTTTCATGAACCTAAAGTCTTTCTGGTGTTTGAACATGGCTAGGATAGACTCCCTCAGTTTCGACATCACTTTATTCTGGTGGCAATCTCCAATTATCACACCTTTTTTATTCTCTTTACCTGCTCTACACATGTCACCCTGACCAATCTCATGATACTCACCATACGCCTCACAGTCAACGTAGTCGTCCCCTTCAGACCCATCCTTGGCTGCATCTTTCCTATCCATACCCTCTCCATATATGGTACATTCTTCGAATATGTCATACTCATCATCTTCAACACATGCCCCACTCTTCTCAATCTCTCTCTTCTCTGATTCGTCAACATTATCCTCATCCTCGACAAACTCTCGACTCTCCTCGAAAATATCATAGTCAGCATCTTCAACACATGCCCCACTCTTCTCAATATCTCTCCTCTCTGATCCGTCAACATTATCCTCATCCTCGCCAAACTCTCGACTCTCCTCGAATACACCATGGTCTTCATCTTCAACACATGCCCCACTCTTCTCAATCTCTTTCTTCTCTACATCGTCATTATTATCCTCATCCTCGCCAAACTCTCGACTCTCCTCGAATACAACATAGTCTTCATCTTCAACACATGCAACACTCTTCTCAACCTCTTTCTTCTCTACACAGTCAACATTATCCTCATCCTCGCCAAACTCTCGACTCTCCTCGAATACAACATGGTCTTCATCTTCAACACATGCCCCACTCTTCTCAATCTCTTTCTTCTCTGATCCGTCAACATTATCCTCATCCTCGCCAAACTCTCGACTCTCCTCGAGTACTTCATAGTCTTCATCTTCAACACATGCCCCATTCTTCTCAATCTCTTTCTTCTCTACACCGTCAACATTATCCTCATCCTCGCCAAACTCTCGACTCTCCTCGAGTACTTCATAGTCTTCATCTTCAACACATGCCCCACTCTTCTCAATCTCTTTCTTCTCTGATCCGTCAACATTATCCTCATCCTCGCCAAACTCTCGACTCTCCTCGAATACACCATGGTCTTCATCTTCAACACATGCCCCACTCTTCTCAATCTCTTTCTTCTCTACACCGTCAACATTATCCTCATCCTCGCCAAACTCTCGACTCTCCTCGAATACATCATAGTCTTTATCTGCAACACATGCCCCACTCTTCTCAATCCCTCTCTTCTCTACACCGTCAACATTATCCTCATCCTCGCCAAACTCTCGACTCTCCTCGAATACATCATAGTCTTTATCTTCAACACATGCCCCACTCTTCTCAATCTCTTTCTTCTCTACACCGTCAACATTATCCTCATCCTCGCCAAACTCTCGACTCCCCTCGAATACATCATAGTCTTTATCTGCAACACATGCCCCACTCTTCTCAATCTCTTTCTACTCTGAACAGTCAACATTATCCTCATCCTCGCCAAACTCTTGACTCTCCTCGAATACATCATAGTCTTCATCTGCAACACATGCCCCACTCTTCTCAATCCCTCTCTTCTCTGATCCGTCAACATTATCCTCATCCTCGCCAAACTCTCGACTCTCCTCGAATACATCATAGTCTTCATCTGCAACACATGCCCCACTCTTCTCAATCCCTCTCTTCTCTACACAGTCAACATTATCCTCATCCTCGCCAAACTCTCGACTCTCCTCGAATACACCATGGTCTTCATCTGCAACACATGCCCCACTCTTCTCAATCTCTTTCTTCTCTACACCGCCAACATTATCCTCATCCTCGCCAAACTCTCGACTCTCCTCGAATACACCATGGTCTTCATCTGCAACACATGCCCCACTCTTCTCAATCCCTCTCTTCTCTGATCCGTCAACATTATCCTCATCCTCGCCAAACTCTCGACTATCCTCGAATACACCATGGTCTTCATCTGCAACACATGCCCCACTCTTCTCAATCTCTTTCTTCTCTACACAGTCATCATTATCCTCATCCTCGCCAAACTCTCGACTCTCCTCGAATACACCATGGTCTTCATCTGCAACACATGCCCCACTCTTCTCAATCTCTTTCTTCTCTACACCGCCAACATTATCCTCATCCTCGCCAAACTCTCGACTCTCCTCGAATACACCATGGTCTTCATCTGCAACACATGCCCCACTCTTCTCAATCCCTCTCTTCTCTGATCCGTCAACATTATCCTCATCCTCGCCAAACTCTCGACTATCCTCGAATACACCATGGTCTTCATCTGCAACACATGCCCCACTCTTCTCAATCTCTCTCTTCTCTACACCGTCAACATTATCCTCATCCTCGCCAAACTCTCGACTCTCCTCGAATACATCATGGTCTTCATCTGCAACACATGCCCCACTCTTCTCAATCCCTCTCTTCTCTACACAGTCAACATTATCCTCATCCTCGCCAAACTCTCGACTCTCCTCGAATACACCATGGTCTTCATCTGCAACACATGCCCCACTCTTCTCAATCTCTTTCTTCTCTACACAGTCATCATTATCCTCATCCTCGCCAAACTCTCGACTATCCTCGAATACACCATGGTCTTCATCTGCAACACATGCCCCACTCTTCTCAATCTCTCTCTTCTCTACACAGTCAACATTATCCTCATCCTCGCCAAACTCTCGACTCTCCTCGAATACATGATAGTCTTCATCTGCAACACATGCCCCACTCTTCTCAATCTCTTTCTTCTCTACACCGCCAACATTATCCTCATCCTCGCCAAACTCTCGACTCTCCTCGAATACACCATGGTCTCCATCTTCAACACATGCCCCACTCTTCTCAATCTCTTTCTTCTCTACACCGTCAACATTATCCTCATCCTCGCCAAACTCTCGACTCTCCTCGAATACACCATGGTCTTCATCTGCAACACATGCCCCACTCTTCTCAATCTCTTTCTTCTCTACACCGTCAACATTATCCTCAGCCTCGTCATACTCTCTAAACTCTTCATTCACATCATCCATATCGGACCCATAATCACCCTCATCCGCTGAACCCGCTCCGTCCTCTTCACCTTCTTCCATCTCTCCATCTTCTTCTTCCGCTCCAACTTCCCCAATCTCTTCAAGCACACCATCCTCTCCGCCTCCCGCAAGCTCTTCAACTTCCTCCATCTGTTCCTCAACTTCAGCTTCTCCGCCATCTCCAGGATGCAAATAATCAGCCAAATACGCTCCACCTTCTTTCATCACGATACCGGATCTAGGATCACCCTTGTGACCAACTAGGACACACACATTCTCACAGTACCAGCCACACATATGAGATCCATTTTCCCTCTCTCCTGCTGATCCGGGATGAACGAGGCTTCCTGGATAGAAGGCTGGAGGGAAGAATACAAATGAAATTTACAACAAAGTAAACTTTGTTGATTTGTTTCCTGGTTTGAGAAGATGAATCGGTGACCTGGAGTTATAACATTCCTGTTGACCTCAAGGCCTATATGAATCATTGGAATGATCATCAATATTCCATAAAAGCGTGAAGAAGCTTTCAGAATGATAATGACATTCTTTCTTCTTTGATGCTGTTCTATTCTGTTGTGTGACAATTCAATTTTCTAAAGGGAGTTGGAATGAATGCTTGTTTATGATTGATGCAAAATACCGGAATCACGATCCAGCATTAATCAATGCTTACAAAAGTGGGATGAAGATAGAAATAGATGGAGAAATGTAGTAATGATATAGATAGAGGGTGGTGATAGAGAAAAGAAGGATAGAGAATGAGATTGTGTTGGAAAATAGTGAGATAGATACAGAGATGTGTGAGAGAGTCGGAGATATGTGAGAGAGATATAGATATGAGGTGGAAAATAGTAGTATAGATAATAAGACATGTGGTAGAGAAAAGGATGAAGATATGGAGTGAAAAATAGGAAGATGAAGGTACTGGATAGAGATGGATAGTGGGGAATAGGAAGAGAGAGATATGTGAGTGAGATAGTGATGTGCGATAGAGGATGGGAATATTAATATGTGATGGAGATGGAGGAGTGATGTTATCACGCCTTGTGCTCTGAGCGATCGGTGATGATATTAACACTAAGTGGAAAGTGTCTTACGAATGGTGCGATATTGGTCCACCCCGAACTGACGGGTCCTTGCAAAATCCGTCCGTCGGACTTCGGCTAGCTGAGGTTTGATGAACACATGCTTCGGCAAACCTTGATGTACAAACGAAACAAGGTTAGTCGAGTAGATTTGATACCAACTCAATCAGTCAAGTTCAGCTCAGTCGTTGAAGTCAATACTAGTTGGTATGATTCTCAATCAACATGCAACGACCAATTTCTTCACAACGTGTGAAAACACCCATAACCTCCTCGGGTAAATTTGTATCTGTGGCAACCAATAACGGCTGTTCACAGGGGTGAACATGCATATACCACTATATCAGGTCCACACCTGGAATGATGGATTATTGGAGATAGGGAATATTGTTCATCTGTCAAACGATGACATCCACCTGTTGCTTCCACTAGATATGAAGTTGGGAGGTGTAATGAATTGAAACTATATCGTTTGTTTGGTTTGAACCTCGACATTTGGACCTAGCTGTTTACCCATCGCAACTCCCGCCCTCATTCGATAGTGTTCATTTCGAAGCGATCCTCCATATCATGTTGATAGCTGGGCTAGAAGGTAGGTACGAGGCGATATCAAGCGACTCGAACCGGAAGTCCAAAGAATAGTGTGGACGCAGTGAAAGTTGAATGCAAGAAATGTCAATAAGTGTTTAGCTATATACATGGGCAGTCGATTCAGCGAAATATCGGTGTGTTGGTGATCAACTCCGGATATTCCATGTGATGGTACAGTTTCAATGTGGAAGGTGCGCGGTTGTTCTCAAATACCTCCAAAATGATGCTGACTATAGTTGTTAACCTTGATTGATAATATTACCACAGATACACAGCGAGAAAATTCGTATTTCTAGATGTATACCCGTGCAAATAGTCTGATGCAGGTTGAATCATGTTGCATTATATTGCATCGCTGGTTTCAACTCGCACTGAAGGCAGAACAAACTGCAGCACCGGTGATAAACATCGACATGGAGGTGTCGAATCAACTGAATCTGGAATAACATCTCAATTCTCAACTTATAGGATACTACTAATCCATTCTGATATTTGTATTGAATGGTTCGTCATAGTGTTCCCTCAGGACATCGGGGTGTCCTCGTAGTATCGGGTTCATCTATAGTCTGAAAGGAACATGTCTATGTATTCGCTTTGTTAAATTAGTTCTCAGCTGAATTCAACGTGCAGATATGTAACTCATTGCTCAAGTCAGAGTGATGTTTCATGTAGTGTTAGTATTCAATTCCTATCCAAGGCTGATATCCGAACCAACAGGAATGAATCTGGACGCATCCCAAATATGGAGAAAGTCAAGATTCAGGAGAACCAATTATCAGGTCTTCCCGATAAAACTACAGGATTGACCATGATGCGGCATATCGGCCCACATAAGTGCATTATTTGTGATCTCCTGATGACTATAATGATTACTTTACGCTTCAAAACCCCACCAACAGCTAGGTCATATGGGGGCACGTATGAGCAGGTGATTATGAAACTATGCAGTGATGATGAGTGGAACGAGGTTCACAAGAATCTATGCCTCACGCAGGACTCGAACCCACGCCCAGCGGTGGCTTCAGTCAGGGAAGCGGTGCCTCAGCTGACCGAGCTACCGAGGGCGGCGAGGTTGTGAAACACCCCAATGGATTGCTACATGCTGATTGGCTGTTCATATTCCACCTCTTGATCTATATTATCTCATAGAAGCAACGTACCAGCAGTTCCTCGCGACCACGAAGTAACCTTTCTGAGCATGAACATGATCGGAATAGATCCACACAGAAGAATAAATTCTTTGTACGAATAGAGAGACTCTCGATAAAATAATCAAGCGTTATCCTTTCGATTAAAACAACAATGAAGTCTTTGTTCTGTTGCCAGGTTACAGCTCTTGATAATAACAGATAGCTTGATTGTTGGAGACAATCACCGCAATATCTCAGTGTGTGACTATTCTGGCATTGTTGCAAAGAGCTGGCTTTCGATGCAATCATGTGACCTTGAGTGTGTGATTCAGAAGTTTGTTGTGACTGATATAATACTGGTGCTCAGTGTCATAATGATCCCCTATTACCCATGCAATGTGACCTTGAGTGTGTGATCCAGTATTTAGTTGTCACTGATATAATACTAGTGCTCAGTGTCATAATGATCCCCTATTACCCATGCAATGTGAAAGGTTCGATATCAGGCGAAAACAAGAGATATTTCGTTTTATTTTCATGTTTTTTAGACGAGCTTTAGCGAGGATTCAATTTGACATACTGAAAAAAATTGGTGTTCGTTTTTATGTTTTTTTTTTTTAATGTTTTTTTGTCGTTTCTCCACAGGTCAAACGGCTACAGCTATCAACTCCAAACTTTTTTCCCTCATGGTTCCTCACCTCACTTAGATCTGTATGGTTTTGTGGCATTATCGGGTGATAAATTTGATTTTTATGAATTTTAGAAATTTCAAAAATACCCGTTAGAATAACACGACGGAAAAAAAATTTAAAAATTATTATTTTCCAAAAAATTGAATTTTTGTGTGAAGTTGAATAACATTTTATACACATTTATGAGAATTCTCAACTTGATCGAGTGGGCCATTTCATAGAAAAAACATGAAATGTGCTAAATTTGTACCACTCGAAGCAGTTTTTACCCATTTATAACTTAAATGTCACCCAATTGGCGAATTTAGGCAAAAGTTTGGAGAAGAAGTCGACATACTATTACTACCCGCTCGTCCATCAACGCGTGTATAGCGTTTTCCTAGTATTCCACAGCAAATTTCCCTCCAAGAGCAAGGAGGTTATGACACCTTGATCTCTGGAACTATCGTCGTTCAATTAACCATGGACGTGATAACATCTTCATCTCTCAATTTCATTTTGCTAACTCTATAACTTCAGGCTCAGTATTCGGATTGATTCTTCAGGACATGTGATTGGAGGAAACATGTCTGTTCATCATCAGACGAGCTTTAGCGAGGATTCAATTTGACATACTGAAAAAAATTGGTGTTCGTTTTTATGTTTTTTTAAATGTTTTTTTGTCGGTTCTCCACAGAACCAATGACTACAGCCATCAACTTCAAACTTTTTTTCGTCATGGTTCCTCATTTAACTCAGATCTGTACAGTTTTGTGGCATTATCGAGTGGTAACTTTTAGTTGTAGGATGTTTAGAAATTTCAGAAATACCCTTCAGAATAACACGGCGGAACAAAAATGAAAATATTTTTATTTTCCAAAGGAATGAAATCTTGTGTGATGTTGAATTACATTCTGATACACATTTCTGAAAATTCTCAGCTCGAATGGGTCGGTCATTTCGGAGAAAAAAAATGAAATGGGTCAAATTGGTACCATTCGTCGCCGTTTTCACCCATTTATAACCTACTTGTCACCCAATTGGCAAATTTGGGCAGAATTTTGGTTGAAAAATCGACATACCATTACCACTCGCTCGTCTAACAACCCATATATAGCGTTTTCCCAGTAGTGACAATTAAAGTCATATGGATTTTTGAATCATGTATTGTATTCATGTGTTCGTCCCGTAACAAATCCTGAAGTTGCATCCCGCATTGTATTTCGAAACGATTTGTAAATAAATTCATTACTGTCATGAAACCTGATACTCTTCGAGTGTCTCTTGAAATGGTTTAATACCGAATGAGGGTGTGTATACATCATAACCTTTCTCCAGTTAATATTCCATATCGATTATCGCTCAACCCACAAGGCACATGCTCAGTTTTCCTAGTGGCTGAAGAGGATCTCATCACAAATAATACAAACCTCCGTGAAATTCAATAAGAGTCGAGTCGTTCAGGAAGATATCTATGAAAAGTTCGAAGTAAAATGTGGACACTAGGCAAACGCGAAATATGCGTTGTGAGATGAGCGAGATATCTAAATAAGGTATAGAAGTCCTTGAAGTAATTTTACCCTTGCTACCTCATCGACTCTGGTATTCTACACACCTTGATATCTGAACTAGTCAAACGCGAAATATGCGTTGTGAGATGAGCGAGATATCCCAATAAGTTATAAAAGTCGTCGAAGTAGTTCTACCCTTGCTACTTTATCGACTCTGGTATTCTACACACCTTGATATCTGAATAAGCTATAAAAGTCGTTAAAGTAGTTCTACTCTTGCCACTTCATTGGCTCTGGTATTCTACGCACCTTGACGCATATTAAAAATACTTTATTGTTGGTCAACTCTTGAATGTAGAAAGCAGTGGATCTCGAATATTTAATTCTGTCACAATTTTTATGATATATTTTATGAATATTATCAGTAATTTTATTTTTTTTCTTTGAAACGACTGATCAGAATTGCTTAAAAAATGGTAATGATGTGTAAAATCCATGTATACACATTCAAAGGAAATTCCATCCCATTTGGAGAGATTTTATTTTTCAACATTTTACGCCCAGCCATATCTTATGGGGTTTTTAGAAACTTTGAGATGATTTTTCTCAAAATCGGTTCGACCGATTCATCCCAAAAACTATACATTTCTAAGTTGGATGAGTTTTCGTGTACAAAAAAAGTTTCATCTTGATCAGTCAACCCTTGCGACCTGTGGAGTACTTATAAAAAAAAAAAAAAAAACACACAGATAAAGCCCTATACGAGTGGGATGGAGACTTCGCTACATTCATCAATAAGCTATGAAAGTCGATAAAGTAGTTTTACTCTTGCCACTTCATTGACTCTGGTAGTCTACACACCTTGATATCTGAATAAGCTATAAAAGTCGATAAAGTAGTTTTACTCTTGTCACTTCGTTGACTGTGGTATTCTACACACCTTGATGCATATAAAAAATACTTCATTGTTGGTCAACTCTTGAATCTAGAAAGCAGTGAATCTCAACAACTTAATTCTGTCACAATTTGTATGATATATTTGATTAATATTATCAGTCATTTTATTTCTTACCTTCAAAAAGACTGATTAGGATTTCGTACAGAACCGTAATAATGTGTGAAATCCATGTATACACATTTAGAGAGAATTTCATCCCATTCGGAGAGATTTTATTTCTCAACAATTTCTGCCCTGCCAAATCTTATGGGGTGTTTAGAAACTTTGAGATAATTTCTCTCAAAATCGGTCTAACCGATTCACTCCAAAAACTGTACAGTTCTAAGTTGGATGAGTTTGCGTGTACAAAAAAGTTTCATGTTGATCAGTCAACCCTCGCGACCTGTGGAGTGCTTACAAACAAACAAACAAGAAAAAAAAACACACAGACATAGCCCTATAAGAGTGGGATGGAGACCCCGCTACGCTCATCAAAAAACAGTTATTTGAATTTTTTCCTTTGAAACGGCTGGTTCGAATTGCTTACAAAATGATGGTTATGTGTATCATTCATGTTTGAACACTCAAGGAGAATTATTTACGTTTTTTCGAAGTGGTTTCATTCTTACGCATTTTCGTACACAGCCCGATCTTATGGGGTTTTTGAAAATTTTGACATGATATTTCTCGAGATCTATCCAACCCATCCATTGCAAACACTTTACAGTTCTGAGTTGTGCAAGTTGGCCCGGAAAAAAGTTTCATGTTGATCAGTCCACCCATGTGACCTGTGGTTTGCTCACAAAAAAAAAAAAAAAAAAAAAAACACAGACAAAGCTCCATAAGAGTGGGATGGAATCTTTGCTACGCTCATCTCATCATGATAATTGATGAGCGTAGTGAAGTCTCCAACCCACTCTTATAGGACTTTGTCAGTGTGATATTTTTTTTTTTTTTGTATGTACTCCACAGGTCGCAAGGGTTGACTGATCAACACGAAACTTTTTATGTACATGCAAACTCATCCAACATAGAACTGTATAGTTTTTGGAATGAATCGGTCGGACCGATTTTGAGATACATCATCTCAAAGTTTCTAAAAACCTAATAAGATTTGCCTGGGCGGAAAATGTTGGAGAATGAATTCTCTCCGAATGGAATGAAATTTTCTCCAAAAATGTATACATAGATTTTACACATTTCCACGATTTTGTATGCATTTCCATTCGGCCGTTCTGAAAAAAAAAATGATAACCGTTGATATTCATCAAATATAGGCTTCTGTCAAGTGATGTCACTCATTGTTGAAAGAGACAGACAACAATATGCACCAGTTGGAATTGACCAATCATAATGTTTGGTAGTGCACCATTTCGCTGTATTGCTATGGAAACGATTGTTGGTCATTTGTGACGTGACAGAAGCCTATATCATGAGAATTGTGAAAGAATTAAGTTGTTGAGATTCACTGCTTTCCAGATTAAAGAGTTGAACAACAATGAAGTATTTTTTATATGGTTCAAGGTGTGTGGAATACCAGAGTCGATAAAGTAGCAATGGTAGAACTACTTCAAGAACTTTTATACCTCATTCGGATATCTTGCTCATCTCACAACGCATATTTCGCGTTCGTCTAGTTAGATGAGCGTAGCGGAGTCTCCATCCCACTCTTATAGGGGTTGTCTGTGTGTTTTTCTTTATTTTTTAAGCACTCCACATTTTGCAGGGTTCGACAGATCAACATGAATTTTTTTTTGTATACGTAAACTCATCCAACATAGAACTGTATAGTTTTTGAAATGAATCGGCTGGAATGATTTTGAGAGAAATCATCTCGAAGTTTGTGAAAACCCCATGAGATTTGACTGGGCGGAAAATGTTGAAAGATAAAATCTCTCCAAACGAGATGAAATTTTCTCTAGATGTGTACACATAGATTCTGCACATCATCACAATCTTGTATGCAATTTCAAGCGGCCGTTCTGAAGGAAAAAAAAAATTAAAACAACTGGGTTTTCCATCAAATATATCATAAAAACAATGATGGCAGAATGAGGTTACCAAGATTCACTCCCTTCTAGATTCAATATTTGCTCAACAATGAAGTATTAGATTATGCATCAAGGTGTGTAGAATACCAGCGTCAATGAGTGACAAGGGTAGAACTACTTTAACGACTATTATAGCTTATTCAGATATCAAGGTGTGTAGAATACCAGAGTCGATAAAGTAGCAAGGGTAGAACTACTTCAATGACTCATATACCTTATTCAGATATCTCGCCCATCTTACAACGCATATTTCGCATTTGACTGGTGATAATTGGATGAGCGTAGCGAAGTCTCCATCCAACTATTATAGGGGTTTGTCTGTGTTTTTTTTTTTTGGAAGCACTCCACAGGTCGCAGGGTTCAACTGATCAACATGAAATTTTTTTTTGGCACGCAAACTCATCCAACTCAGAACTGTGTGGTTTTTGAATTGGATTGATCATACAGATTTTGAGGAATATCATCTCAAAGTTTCCAAACACCCCATAAGATTCGGCTGGGCGGAAAATGTTGAGAAATAAAATCTCTCCAAATGGGATGAAATTTCCTCTTGATGTGTATACACTAGTCGAACGCGAAATATGCGTTGTAAGATGAGCGAGATATCTAAATAAGGTATAAAAGTCCTTGAAGTAGTTCTACCCTTGCTAATTCATCGAGACTGGTATTTTACACACCTTGATATCTGAATAAGCTATGAAAGTCGTTAAAGTAGTTCTACTCTTGCTACTTCATTGACTCTGGTATTATACACACCTTGACGCATATGAAGAATACTCCTTTGGTGGTCAACTCTTGAATCTAGAAAGCAGTGAATCTCAACAACTTAATTCTGTCACAATTTTCATTATATATTTTATGAATATTATCAGTCATTATATTTTTTTCTTCGAAACGACTGATCAGAATTGCCTACAAGATCGTGATGATGTGTAAAATCCATGTATACACATTTAGAGAGAATTTCATTCCATTTGGAGAGATTTTATTTTTCAACATTTTCCGCCCAGCCAAATCTTATGGAGTTTTTTAGAAACTTTGAGATGATGATTCTCAAAATCTGTCCAATCGATTCATCCCAATAACTATACAGTTCTGAGTTGGATGAGTTTGCGTGTACAAAAAAAGTTGCATGGTGATCAGTCAACCCTTGCGACCTGTGGAGTGCTTACAAAAAAAAAAAAAAAAAAAACACACAGACAAAGCCCTATGAGAGTGGGATGGAGATTTTGCTACGCTCATCAATGAATTTCACAAATTATCACGATTTTGTATGCAATTCTGATCAGTCGTTAAGAAGGATAAAAAATGATGATATTCATCAAATAGGCCTATATCATAGGAATTGTGACAGAATTAAGTTGTCGAGAATCTCAGCTCTCTAGATTCAAGAGTTGACCAACAATGAAGTATTTTCTATATGCGTCAAGGTGTGTAGAATACCAGAGTCGATAGAGTGGCAGGATAGAACTACTTTAACGACTTTTATAGCTCATTCAGATATCAAGGTGTGTAGAATACCAGAGTCGATAAAGTAGCAAGGGTAGAACTACTTCCACGACTTTTATACCTTATTCGGATATCTCGCCCATCCTACAACGCATATTTCGCGTTCGCCCAGAGACTAGGCAAACGCGCAATATGCGTTGTAAGATGAGCGGGATATCTGAATAAGGTTCAATAACAGTCTTTTATTTGCTCCTTCATCGACTCTGGTGTTGTACACACTTTATCCTTCATTTGATTGCCACTTTATATTCTCTGGTATTCTACACACCTTGATGAATATGAAGCAAAGTAATTCTTGGCCAACTATCGAATCTGGGCAGGAGTGGATCTTGAATCATTTCCATATATTTGATGTATAAAACAGTCATTTGGATTTTCTTCTTCGAAACGGCTGATTTGAATTGGTCGAGAAAAAGTGGTTATTTTTATCATTCATGTTTGAACACTCAGAGGATTTTTTTTTCTCGGAGAGGTTTCACTCCTACAAATTTTCTCAACCAGCCTAATCTTGATGAGTTTCTGAAAACTTTGACAGGATATTTCTCAAAATCTATTGGACCGATCCATTCCGAGAACTATACAGTTCCAAGTTGTAAAAGTTGGCCTGTACAAATAAAAGGTTCATGTTGATCAGTCTACCCATGTGACCTGTGCAGTGCTTACAAAAGAAAAAAACACACGGACAAAGCACCATAAGAGTGAGATGGAATTTTCGCTACGCTCATCTAACCAGTAGCACGCGAAATATGCGATGTAAGATGAGCGAGATATCTAAATGAGGTATGAAAGTTCTTGAAGTAGTTCTACCTCCGCTACTTTATTGACTCTGGTATTCTACACACCTTGATATCTGAATATGAGCTATGAAAGTAGTTGAATTAGTTCCACTCTTGCCACTTCATTGACTCTGGTATTCTACACACCTTGACGCATATGAAGAATACATCATTGTTGATCAACTTTCGAATCTAGAGAGCAGTGAATCTCAACAACTTAAATCTGTCACAATTTGTATGATATATTTGATGATTTATATCTGTCATTTTATTCCTTTTCTCCAAAACGGCTGATTGGAATTGCATACAAAATCGTGATGATATGTAAAATCTATGTAGACACATCTGGAGGGGAATTCATCCCATTTGGAGAGATTTTATCTTTCAACATTTTCCGCCAAGCCAAATCTAAAGGGGTTTTTAGAAACTTTGAGATGATTTTTCTCAAAAATCGGTCTGACCGATTCATCACAAAAACTATACAGTTTTAAGTTGGATGAGTTCGCGAGTATAAAAAAAATTTCATGCCGATCAGTCAACCCCTGCGATCTGTGGACTGCTTACAAAAAAAAAAAAACACAGACAAAGTCCCATATGAGTGGGATGGAGACCTCGCTACGCTCATCTAACTAATCAAACACGGGATATGCGTTGTAAGATGAGCGAGATATCTGAATAAGGTATAAAAGTCCTTGAAGTAGTTCTACCCTTGCTACTTCAACGACTTTGGTATTCTACACACCTTGATATCTGAATATGAGATATAATAGTCGTCAAAGTGATTTTACTCTTGCTACTCCATTGACTGGTATTCTACACACCTTGACGCATGTAGAAAATACTTCATCGTTGGTCAACTCCCAAATCTAGAAAAAAGTGAATCTCGACAACTTAATTCTGTCACAATTTTCATGATATAATTGATTAATAATGTCAGTTTTCTTTTCTTGAAAACGGCTGATTGATATTGCATGAAAATGGCGATAATATGTGAAATCTGTGTACACATATTCAGAGAAAATTTCATCTCATTTGGGGAGATTTTATTCGTCAACATTTTCCGCCCAGCTGAATCTTATGGGGTTTTTAGAAACTTCGAGATTATTTTTCTCAGAATCATTATGATCGCCTTATTCCAAATACTCAACAGTTCTGGGTTGGATGAGTTCGCGTGAACAAGAAAAGTTTCATGTTGATCAGTCAACCCCTGCGACATGTGGAGTGCTTACAGGAAAAAATAGCACGGACAAATCCCTATAAGAGTGGGATGGTGACTTCACCACGCTCATCTGCCTTATAAACATATGCCTTATCAACCTTATACAAAATGGCCGCTATTGAATTGAACTTGTGAAGACTGGTCCTATTTCGAAATCCATTTTCTACAAAACGACGTACCTGTGTATTTTGATGCGTGAACGTAAGTGATCTTTATATGATTTTCAAGATACTGAGATATAAATCTTCATTTTTAATTTTAATAGTGAGTTTTAATCAAGGATTCAAAATAGTTCATATTTTGGGAAAAACGAAAATCAGGAAATCACGGCATATTGGATTTCTACTTCTGTTTACAAATAATCAGATCATACGAACAGAGCCTAGTTGAAATTTAACTGTTCATCAAGAGGGCTTTGGTTATACATATTTGAAGAATCAAGGTCGTTAAATTTCCTCATAATCTGTCGAATAGAAATGTTGAAAATGACAACTGACTTGAGAAAAGGGGTTTTGGTCTTAGCCGATAGCCACGGGCATAAGTGTCAGCCATTATTGCAAGGATACCTGGGGAATGACTTCAGAGTGTCAGTTTCTTTCAAACCACATAGCAATATTACCCAAGTTTTAAAAGGTTTAAATGACAAACCATACTTTGAACAAAACAAAGCAAACGAAGACGTCGTAATCATAATTGGTGGAGTAGACGATATTGCATCTTTGGCTCCAAAAAATTGTCTTCTTGTTGATAAGGTCGAGGAAAAATATCAGAAGAACAAAATCAAAAAGCAAATTCTCGATCCCCTTCTGGAAGCAATAAAACTAGCTCATGAAAAAAAAATAATAGTAACTGCTATTATGAATAGATTCGACAATCCACTTAATAACACAACCATATCCATTGTAAATAATATGATCCGAAAAGAAACATCTACTCACAGACATGTTACGTTCCTTGATTTTAATAACAAGGATTTGTCAAGGGAGGATTACACACGACATGGACTTCACCTTAATGAAAATGGAAAGAAGAAATTGTGCAAAGCGCTATCAACAACTATACATCAACTAATTCCTCCACCTATCATTACACCTCATGCAAAATTGAGAATTGTTGACAAAATACAGGACAAAATATTGTTGCAACCATTTCACCTGAAGATGGCTTCAAGTCAGTGTGAAGTTACTGAAGTTAATGCAAATTTTGATATTGTTCATCAATTGAAGAATGCCATCTATATGAAGGATAATATAATTCATAATCTGTATATAGAAAGAAATTATTTTTTAGAGAGGATGCATTACTTACAAAGAACAATTGCTAAATTGGATATATTGACAGGTACAGATTTTCAGGTTTGTAATGATCCCACACCTATTTTAGTTCCACATATTCTCACTTCAACATACAAATATAGCCTTGTAGAAATGGATGAAACTAATGATGATAATCATCTGACAACGATAGAAAATGTGAATATGGAAGAGGATGATCGAGAGAGCCGAGACAGAATATCAACTAATCTTTCGATGAAATTACAAGATACTCAGGATGATAACAATGAACCAAGGAAAGTCAAAATAGTATTACCTATAAGACAGAGTTTAAGACTGAAGAGAAAAAATCCTGCATTCCCAAATGGTCTTTGCTTAAAAATCGTTCAAAGAGGGAATGAAATTGAAATTTTAACTTCAAAAACTGACAAATTACAAATAAATAACAAATATAAAGATGTTCCGATCAAACCTGACAAGTATTTGTGACTAGACAATCATGGATCAAATATAGAGCTAAATAAACATCGTTCCATTAAAACTTACGAAATTACAAAATCAAACAACTTCAAGATTTTATATCTCAATGCCAGAAGCATTAGAGGTGAGAAGTTATCAAGTATAGGTGAATTACTAGACAAAATTACAGGACTAAATATCATTATCATCACTGAAACCTGGATAAATAATGAAGAAACCACATTATACAATATGGAAAATTTTGTTGCGACTTATGCCTGCAGACCGTCCAAGCAAGGAGGTGGAGTCGGTATATTTATACACAAGGATTACGATTTTGAAGTTACATTCAAGCATAGTGACAATTCAAACAGTTTACTGATAGTTACAATTAATAATCTGAAATGGCTGACCAAGTTAGTTATTGGAGCCGTATACCGAACACCAGGTAACTCGGAAATAGATACATTTTTCGAGCTATTGGAAAACCAACTAAGTAAAATTGGGAACTTACCTCAAAGTATCTCAATCTCATCTATAGTATTGGTTCTCACTTATGTAACCATCTATTTCCTACTAGAATATCTGAAGAAAAATCATCGCTTATAGATCATGTGCTTTATAATGCTACAGATCATATGAAGATTTCAAACATCGAGATAGATCCTTCATTATCTGATCATGTTGCAATGATCGTTGAACTCAATATTAAAACACCCAGAGTTAAAAGGTCTAAAATATTTCATGAAATCCCGATATTTAATGCACTCAATTCCACAGAATCTCTCAAATATGATCCAATTGTTTTACAAACTGGTACGTCTTTGACTGCTGATGCTATGTACTCCGAGATTGTTTCTCAGCTCAACCACCATCGAAAAGAGAATTGCACAACAATGAAGAAAAAGAGATTTATTGATAAAGCGGCATGTCCATGGATGAACAATGAAACATTAAATTATGTAAGTCTTAAAGACAAAGCCTTGGATAAATTTAATAATGACAAATCAAACTTACAACTCAAAGCTGAATTCAAGAGATCCCGTAACCTCTCGGTTAATTTATGTAGAAAGAGAAAATCCATCTATTATAATGACCTCCTATTTGAGCAAACTTCCAAGCCTAGGAAAATGTGGCAAACAATTAACTTGGTATTACACAATACTAGCAAATTAGAAAAGAAAAATAGTTTTTGTATAAAAGTCAATGATAAAACTATTTCTGATCCTTGGATTATAGCTGAAAACTTTAATTCATACTTCATCAGCATTGGAGAACAATTAGCAAGCAAAATACATTCAACTAGAAATGACTTTACGTACACTAAAATTAATGGCATTGAGTCAAGTAATTTTGTTCTCTTTCCAACTTCAGAAACGGAAGTGCTGAGAATTATGAATAATCTAGCCAACAGTAAATCAACAGGAGAGGATAATCTTTCAAGCTTTTTAATTAAACAGTGTGGAAGTGATATTGCAGAACCTTTGTCTATAATGATTAATGAATCAATGAAAACAGGAATAGTTCCAAATCAGGCAAAAATTGCTAAAATTAAACCAATTTTCAAAAGTGGCAACCATGAAGATATGTGTAATCATCGACCCATCTCTCTATTATCACCGTTATCAAAAGTAATAGAAAAGGTTGTCAAGTTTAGACTTAACTTGTACCTGAACTCTAATTTTACTATACAGGTCAATATGGATTTCGAGATAACATGGGGACCAGCTCAACCATATATGATCTAATGTCAACCATTCAGGATCACCTTGATCAAGGCAAAGTTGCTGGAGGTTTATTTATTGATTTGAGTAAGGCACTTGACACTGTGGATCACAATATCCTTTTGTATAAAATGGAAAAAATCGGTATCAGAGGGACTAGTCTTCAATGGTTCAGAAGTTATCTATTGAATCGTTATCAATTCGTTAATATTGAAGATGTAAATAGTGACAACCTGGAAGTAACTTGTGGAGTGCCACAAGGATCTGTCTTGGGTCCTATTTTATTCCTCATCTACATAAATGATCTTCATCAAGAAAGCTTATCCGGTCTTCTCCAAAGCTATGCGGACGACACCAATCTCTTTTATAATGACTTCACAATAGCCAACCTCATTCAACAGATGCAAAAAGATATTACTACTGTTTGTGAATGGATGAACTCTAATAAACTTTCCATGAACTCTAAAAAGACCAACTACATGATATTTGCATCGAAGAAATTTGATTCAATCAATTACAACCTTGAATTGAAAATGAATGAAGTGGTAATACCTATTGTCAAAGAGGTAAAATATCTTGGTTTAACCATTGACAGAGATCAAACTTGGATTCCGCATATTGACAACATAATAAAGAAGATAATGCCAATATCATCAGTGCTCAAACGAATATCTTTCATAGTTAAATCATCTACTCTACTCTCCATCTACTATGCTCGAATTCATAGCCATCTTCTTTATTTAAATCCTATCTGGGGTAATGCTACCAGCAAGAAGATTAATGAGATAGAGCTCATTCAAAATAGAGCTATTCGACACATATTCAGCTATCCATATGATACTCATCGATACGACATGTATCGTGAGAATAACATCATACCAATTAAACTCATCCGAAAACAATTAACTACCACCTTTATCCATGAAGTCATATTTAAAAAAACGGTTTCAAATCTTCCGATCATTTTTAACTACAACATTCATTCTTATTATACTCGAGGATCAAATAACATTCACATCAATACATCAAATTCAACTAAATATGGATTAAATAACCTCAACCACTTTGGATTCATTCTTTACAACGAGCTACCAGACACCATGAAATTACTGAAACCTTCTGCTTTCAAAAAAGAAATGAAGAAAGAACTACTCGACAAAGATCTGAGAAAATGTTTCAATTCTGAGAAGACTTCGTGTAGATGCACCGTTCGACCATTTTCAAAACAGTGTTCCCTATACAAACCGATATGTCTATGCAAGCGTCGTCCATATCCTGGACAGTGTTCCTACTATACACAAGAGGAACGTTGATCTTCCTATCATATTTCTTAATAACATTTCATATTTGTACTTTTTGCCTCTCTTATATATTTGTTATATTCGTGTTTTATTTTACCTATTCAGTGTGTTTTTTTGTTTTGTTTTTTCTATTCTGTGTTTTTCTTGTTCTTTCATTGTTTTATATTTAAGTTTATATTTAAAGCATGTCCTATAAAGAGTCGGTGACTCATGAAATTTTCATGCTGAACGCAATAAATACAATAAATACAATACAATCTAATTGGAGTCAATGGAGTAGCAAGGGTAAAACTGCTTCAACGACTTACGTAACTCAACAAATATCAAGGTGTGTAGAATACCAGAGTAAATAAAGTAGCAAGAGTAGAACTACTTCAACGACTTGTATAACTTGTTCGGATATATCGCTCATCTAACGACGCATTTGTTGCGTTTGCATAGTTAAGGACATTGGTATGATTACTGAGACGAGTGGCCGGGTGGTTAATTCACTGAACCGTCATTCAATGGACCGGGGTTCAATTCTCACCGTGGTCTACCCTCCTGACAAGCTTTTTCCGTGTTTTGCCTCAGTCGTTCTGATCAATACTGAGATGGTTCCTCAACAAGAGGGCCACGTCCGACTCATTCTCACTGTTCAGAACTCCTAATAGAATAAACTCTCACCTCACCATCCCATCATCTCATATATCATTCACCGACGCCAATAGATCGTAGACACCAGAACAGTACGTCGCCCTACTCGATAAAAATAGTTTTCATTATTATTGATTCATACATTGGCCATACTTGGGAATACTCAGGATATGGAATAGTTTATTGAATGAATATATCATCCATACAACACAATCAGTTTGAGTATATTATCCTTGATCGTAGCGTCCAGCTTATTCCCCTCCACGTCTGACGTCACAGGGCTTGGCGCCTTCAACACCGCTTCTCCGAACTGCTCCATTCTCACGGCGAAATACTTGACGCAATCATCCCGGGTCCTGTTCGGGAACACCCTCGCAATCTCCTCTCACACTCCAGGCGTCGGCAGATTCCTCCTCAGAGCACCGTCGAACATTCCGTCTTCATGGCTGGACCAATCGTCGTACTGGTTCACCGTTAGCGCACCGTTAATGATGGGTTCCGTTAGTAGTTGACGGTAATGGTTGACTTCCTCGAGGATGCGGGATTGTTTGGGGTATTTGGTGATGATTGGTGGTAAGTGTTCCCAGCGTCGGTATCCAAGGCTGGGGGAGTACCCGATGGAGTTGATGATCTTGTTCAGGTCACCTAATGAGGAGGTTAATTAATTCGAGACAGTCTTATTTGATTTGTGATTCGATAAATTGTAGTCCGATAAATCTTTACTTATTTGAGAGTGTGAGTCGTCTTATATATATAGAATTTATGGGGTATATTTTTGTGAGAAATTATGAACTAATTCAAAGTCTAGGAGAGAATGCAAGTGGGTATGCAATAATTTTAAAATTGAATTCAAATTTCCAAAAAAAATATTCATAATTCAAATTTTAATCTTGAATCATCGTTATTTTCTCGCTCATGCATGAACACTAGCTAGAATTTCCTCAAACAGACAATAAACCGCTTGTAAATTAAACCTAATTATAGGAATATAGTCTCCGCTGCACTTTTGCCAAACGTTATTCATATATCTGAGGATGACACTAATTTGAAATTATTTCATGCAATTCCGTTAGGAGACCGCATCTTAGCTGAGCATGTTCCTCTTTGAAATGCTCTGCTCAAATTTGATGTGTTTCGAAAAGTTTGATTGTCTGTTGAAAAGTGAAAAAAAGATAATATTGGAAGAGATCCAGTAACCACCGATAGATGGGGAAGCTTTGAATTTCATAATTTGGATAGAATCTAGTTACATTACACATTTTGGCCAAAGAAATTAGGAAAACTGTAGGATGAAAAGCGAATCAAAATTTCAATATTGATTAGCAAAGTTGAACTCAATGATGTGCGTTTATAATTTATTTATATCATTATTCGGTGACCGGGAATTGAGTAATGAAGACCATCAAATTGAGCACATTTTGATTCAATTGTTGTTCCGTATTATAATTATTATTCAATTCTCGATTAGGCATATCTAATTGTGAGGGTACCTGATATATATATATATTGTATTTTACCGCAAGTCAGTAGTATTTGTAGTTCTTGAGACATATGTGGCGAAAGCACACCCTGTAAATCTGTCTGAGATGCGGGCTCTTAAATGGAGATTGAATGTATAATTGAATGAAACTGTCAGAAGGAGACAGTTATCAGGGGATGAAAGAAACTCTTGGATCACATTTCAGAAATACAAAGGAAATATATGAATAGGCTGTAAATCAATTATGTCACGAGTATATCATTGGTATCGGAGGGTGAAAACAAGTTTATCTGCCAACTATCGCTTGACCGGAACATCCATTATTCGTAGAACTAGACCTAGTTGAATGATATTCATGGTTGTGAATAATGATTCATGAGTTCTTGAATATATCTGATCACTTGAATTCATTATTCACGGCACTACTCTCTGTAGTGTGAGACATTGAACTATAGGATCTGAGAACATGTACTAGACGATGGGGTGATTCTTTCTCCCAGTCTTAAAGTGACAATGGAGATTCATCATTTGGTTTCAGGTTCATTATTCATGGGTCAAGTCCAGGACCGGAGCTATCAATATTCTCCAATTCATCATTCCTATCAATATTCTTCAAACACTATGTTGAGATATATTACATACAATAGGGCAAATATTTCAACTGTTTGGTGAGATGATAAATCTTGTACTAATATTGTGGGTTGGAATGAGGTATCCCAACCGGAAGATGGTTAATTGCCCTCAGACTCGCGTAAGAGTTAATTACCGGTTAAGTGAGGTGAATTTGACCCGCTGGTGTGACTCTGTTCTTTTGTTGGAGAAAGTTTCAAACTGCTACACATTGAGAGGTTTTGATTTTATCGTAACAATTTTGATAAGTATCTTGATTTTGATATGTCTCTATTGGGATACTAAGAAAATGGATACGATATAATTGAAACTTTTTCATTTGTAGCAGTTTAAAACTTTCTCCAATAGAAGGACAAAGTCAAACCAGCGGGTCAAGGTCACATCACTTTACGGTAACATGATTTCAAATGTGGTGATCCAAATCGCACTTAGCGGCCTATGCCTTGCTTGATGACAAATAATTCATGGACAATTTCACATGATTGAAGAACGTATCTCAAGATGCATACCTGTTTGTCTTCCTGTTTCATCCCACTGCTCCTGCTCTTGCTCCAGGCCAGTCACGTGATTCCCGTTTCCACCAATCAGATCACGCCCAAGCGATCACAGACTGTTCCTCGACAGCAACCTCCCAACAGTGGCAGCGACATCTCCAAAGTCTTCATTCTTTCTTCCTTGTTGAGTTTCTTCTCCCGTCTCTCCTGGTTTCCTTGTTGTACATCTCTCAACGAGAGTTGTCACGACTCTCAGTTCTTGTTCTGAATCTTTCATGTCTTCTGGATCATGAAAGTTGTTGATGTTTATTTCAGGATGATGGCAATACTCATTAGCAGTTCATATAAATCCTTGAGGGACTTTACATTGCAACGATCCTGAAGTTTCGTTAGCTGTTTCAATGATTTGTTCCAGACTTGCAATACTCTCTGAACAGAGACTATCGTGTTTTTGTGACGAGTTTGCATCTTCTCTATCGACCGAGGTAATGGTCTCACATTGATTGTTCACATTGATCTGAGTAACCCATTCATTGAGAAATCTGTCGAGGATGTTGTATCCGCAGCACAAGGAATCTGTATTCTTTTGTTTTACGCTGATGAATTTGTTTTGTCCGATTCTTGATTGAAATCTCTGAATTCTGAATTTTACCCGTTTCAGAATTTTACCCGTACAGAATTTTAGTATTCTGATCATTAAATTCGAGGAAACACTCATTCATATTGCATCAGATGATCAATTTTGAACCCATCGGATCTTCAACAGAAAAAATTCAGTATTTGGTTCGCAATCATTCGATTTTTGTTTTTTTTCCCGTATTTCCCGAGGCGATAACCACTCTTTTACATGTTTATTGATTCACTTACGTTTGGTGTTATCTGTAGGTTCAGGATCGACTTTTTTTTCTATTGTTACTCTTTCTTCTTATTCTAAACAATTTGTTTCTTTCCAATACGAGATATTCGAAGAGGTAAACCATAGCCAAGGATTGGGTGTTCATCACTTTTCTCCACAATTTCACCGACCAATTCATGATCATCCTCTTTAATCACTGAATCAATCTTTCTCGACAATTTGATTTCAATAGAGTCTCTCAATTTTGATCTCATTCTATTTTTCCGAATGATTCAAAATCACGTATTTCTTCATAACATTAGTTTCAGTAGTGTCCTCGAACTTCATTTCTGATATCCATCAATCACACTCTGGAAATCTTCTCCATTTGCTTCCAACATATTCTGTTCAGAACCAATCTCCTCGATTCTACCTCTCAATATTCCAACACATCCAGGTTGACCAACGTTTCCATTCAATAGATTCATACATTGAAACACCTCAGTTGAACATTCGGTCATTATACTCTTAATATTTGAATATATTCAAATATCGATTAAATACACTAAATAAAGAAAATGATTGAAGAAAGAGAAGTTAAATTATAGGTTCCGGTGGAAAAAAAAATAAAAACCACCGGACCAAAAAAGCAAAATAAAATAATAGAAGGAAGAGAAAAGGAAAGTAGAAATTAAAAGAACTAGAGAGAGTAGCCGATCGAATTATGCCTAGGCCGCAAGTTGGCCCTGATTTCACCGTCCCTGTAAGCTAGTATCCAGGCTAGTCCCAGGATGGTTCTCTTGATCGCAGGGTTCTCAGTTCGGTCTAACCAACCCTCTCGGTCCAACTCGAATTCGGAAAGAGCATCATGGTGAGAGACGAAATCCCTCACGCTGTTCTCAGACAGTTCGAAAATGTCTTCCATCATTCCTCTTAGCTGTCGACGTTCTCGAAAACTGAAGTGTCTTCCCTGGGGAACGGGGCCGAGGGAGCACGATTCAAGAGGAGCTGGGCAAAAGAGATTTGATTGTTAGGCTTCCATATTCAATCACCTATCCCGAGGGGGATTCGATTCAGTGAGGCATTCCTTCTAGGAGGGTAACTCTCTGATATATTTGTTCAATGACTCAAGATTGACGTAGAATTGAATAATTATTATTGACGGTTTCGAAAATTTACACAAGAAGACAATGGGAATTTCTCCTCACAATTTTGGAACGTATTGGAATGATATGGCATGAGTGAGGGCTTTGACCCATTTCCAATGATTCTAAGTGGTGTCTACTTGAAGATTCATAGCTCACAGATATATTTCTCCAATCACCAAACTCACAATACATCTTATAAATATTGTTTTGACTTATGGAAACTTTTAAAATCACCATTGTTGACTTTCACAACTTTGAACAACAACAACGATAAAAGGTTGTAATAAGCTCAATGTAGCTCTTCTGATTGATTTTCTTTTCGAACCTCTCATTTTTTTCGCATGATCCAATAACCACCATGGTGCCTTTGAGAGTGACAGTTTTTTTCAAATTCGCGTCAATCAACAATAATTATAATGATCTCAAATTGATACCAGATCAAGTGCATATGGAAAGAAATCGATAATTGATATTTCTAATGTTTCTACACCTATATGAATTCTGGTTCTCTCAAATGATGCAAGCAAGCAAACAATACAAATCCACCAAAAGAATGGAGTGATGAGACAAGAGTACATTCATACTGAAAATAATACTAGCTGGCTAATAAATGGTATGGACACAGATGTTTGGAACCACATCTCTCCAGAACCTTTGTAACAAATGCCTGAACACGATCCTCAGATTATGTGGTTATTTTGATACGCATGAATAATTCGAAAAGATACATGGAGTTATCGAACGCAAAACCTTCTCATTCAGGAACATTGAAAGAATTAGAGGAGGAGAAATAAACGTTAACGCCCACTCAGAAGTATTCACTCATACCTCCTCGGAAGTTTTTCAAATATTCATATTTTTCAGTACCAAAATATTTATTCCCCATACAATTCCGAAAAAATCAACAGAGAACAGATAATTTGTCTCAACGAATCTCGAAACTATTCAAAAATTGAATTCAAGCATGCCATTTGATTGGTCCACCTCCATGTAGGAGACGCGGTGCCTAATATTCTCCGTCAGCTAGAATCACGTGACTTCCTCCCTCCCCGTGGACCCCCTACCACCAAGCATGTCGGCTCCAATCCGTTAGAAGATCGCTCCGTCTACTGGTATCGAGTTGTATATGTGTGCGATATATCGTGTTAATAACTATGAGTGATAAGTGGGCTCATGACTGGAGATTGTTTTCATGAACCTAAAGTCTTTCTGGTGTTTGAACATGGCTAGGATAGACTCCCTCAGTTTCGACATCACTTTATTCTGGTGGCAATCTCCAATTATCACACCTTTTTTATTCTCTTTACCTGCTCTACACATGTCACCCTGACCAATCTCATGATACTCACCATACGCCTCACAGTCCACGTAGTCGTCCCCTTCAGACCCATCCTTGGCTGCATCTTTCCTATCCATACCCTCTCCATATATGGTACATTCTTCGAATATGTCATACTCATCATCTTCAACACATGCCCCACTCTTCTCAATCTCTCTCTTCTCTGATTCGTCAACATTATCCTCATCCTCGACAAACTCTCGACTCTCCTCGAAAATATCATAGTCTTCATCTGCAACACATGCCCCACTCTTCTCAATATCTCTCCTCTCTGATCCGTCAACATTATCCTCATCCTCGCCAAACTCTCGACTCTCCTCGAATACACCATGGTCTTCATCTTCAACACATGCCCCACTCTTCTCAATCTCTTTCTTCTCTACATCGTCATTATTATCCTCATCCTCGCCAAACTCTCGACTCTCCTCGAATACAACATAGTCTTCATCTTCAACACATGCAACACTCTTCTCAACCTCTTTCTTCTCTACACAGTCAACATTATCCTCATCCTCGCCAAACTCTCGACTCTCCTCGAATACATCATGGTCTTCATCTTCAACACATGCCCCACTCTTCTCAATCTCTTTCTTCTCTGATCCGTCAACATTATCCTCATCCTCGCCAAACTCTCGACTCTCCTCGAGTACTTCATAGTCTTCATCTTCAACACATGCCCCATTCTTCTCAATCTCTTTCTTCTCTACACCGTCAACATTATCCTCATCCTCGCCAAACTCTCGACTCTCCTCGAGTACTTCATAGTCTTCATCTTCAACACATGCCCCACTCTTCTCAATCTCTTTCTTCTCTGATCCGTCAACATTATCCTCATCCTCGCCAAACTCTCGACTCTCCTCGAATACACCATGGTCTTCATCTTCAACACATGCCCCACTCTTCTCAATCTCTTTCTTCTCTGATCCGTCAACATTATCCTCATCCTCGCCAAACTCTCGACTCTCCTCGAGTACTTCATAGTCTTCATCTTCAACACATGCCCCATTCTTCTCAATCTCTTTCTTCTCTACACCGTCAACATCATCCTCATCCTCGCCAAACTCTCGACTCTCCTCGAGTACTTCAAAGTCTTCATCTTCAACACATGCCCCACTCTCCTCAATATCTCTCCTCTCTGATCCGTCAACATTATCGGACCCATAATCAACCTCATCCGCTGAACCCGCTCCGTCCTCTTCACCTTCTTCCATCTCTCCATCTTCTTCTTCCGCTCCAACTTCCCCAATTTCTTCAAGCACACCATCCTCTCCGCCTCCCGCAAGCTCTTCAACTTCCTCCATCTGTTCCTCAACTTCAGCATCTCCGCCATCTCCAGGATGCAAATAATTAGCCAAATACGCCCCACCTTCTTTCATCACGATACCGGATCTAGGATCACCCTTGTGACCAACTAGGATACACACATTCTCACAGTACCAGCCACACATATGAGATCCATTTTCCCTCTCTCCTGCTGATCCGGGATGAACGAGGCTTCCTGGATAGAAGGCTGGAGGGAAGAATACAAATGAAATTTACAACAAAGTAAACTTTGTTGATTTGTTTTCTGGTTTGAGAAGATGAATCGGTGACCTGGAGTTATAACATTATTGTTGACCTCAAGGCCTATATGAATCATTGGAATGATCATCAATATTCCAGAAAAGCGTGAAGAAGCTCTCAGAATGATAATGACATTCTTTCTTCTTTGATGCTGTTCTATTCTGTTCTGTGACAATTCAATTTTCAAAAGGGAGTTGGAATGAATGCTTGTTTATGATTGATGCAAAATACCGGAATCACGATTCAGCATTAATCAATGCTTACAAAAGTGGGATGAAGATAGAGATAGATGGAGAAATGTAGTAATGATATAGATAGAGGGTAGTGATAGAGAAAAGAAGGATAGAGAATGAGATATGTGTTGAAAAATAGTGAGATAGATACAGAGATGTGTGAGAGAGTCGGAGATATGTGAGAGAGATATAGATATGAGGTGGAAAATAGTAGTATAGATAATAAGACATGTGGTAGAGAAAAGGATGAAGATATGGAGTGGAAAATAGGAAGATGAAGATACTGGATAGAGATGGATAGTGGGGAATAGAAAGAGAGAGATATGTGAGAGAGATAGTGATGTGCGATAGAGGATGGGAATATTAATATGTGATGGAGATGGAGGAGTGATGTTATCACGCCTTGTGCTCTGAGCGAGCGGTGATGATATTAACACTAAGTGGAAAGTGTCTTACGAATGGTGCGATATTGGTCCACCCCGAACTGACGGGTCCTTGCAAAATCCGTCCGTCGGACTTCGGCTAGCTGAGGTTTGATGAACACATGCTTCGGCAAACCTTGATGTACAAACGAAACAAGGTTAGTCGAGTAGATTTGATACCAACTCAATCAGTCAAGTTTAGCTCAGTCGTTGAAGTCAATACTAGTTGGTATGATTCTCAATCAACATGCAACGACCAATTTCTTCACAACGTGTGAAAACACCCATAACCTCCTCGGGTAAATTTGTATCTGTGGCAACCAATAACAGCTGTTCACAGGGGTGAACATGCATATACCACTATATCGGGTCCACACCTGGAATGATGGATTATTGGAGATAGGGAATATTGTTCATCTGTCAAACGATGACATCCACCTGTTGCTTCCACTAGATATGAAGTTGGGGGGTGGAATGAATTGAAACTATATCGTTTGTTTGGTTTGAACCTTGACCTTTGGACCTCGCTGTTTACCCATCGCAACTCCCGCCCTTATTTGATAGTGTTCATTCCGAAGCGATCCTCCATATCATGTTGATAGCTGGGCTAGAAGGTAGGTACGAGGCGATATCAAGCGACTCGAACCGGAAGTCCAAAGAATAGTGTGGACGCAGTGAAAGTTGAATGCAAGAAATGTCAATAAGTGTTTAGCTATATACATGGGCAGTCGATTCAGCGAAATATCGGTGTGTTGGTGATCAACTCCGGATATTCCATGTGATGGTACAGTTTCAATGTGGAAGACGCGCGGTTGTTCTCAAATACCTCCAAAATGATGCGGACTATAGTTGTTAACCTTGGATGATAATATTACCGCAGACACACAGATAGGAAATTCGTATTTCTAGATGTATACCCGTGCAAATAGTCTGATGCAGGTTGAATCATGTTGCATTATATCGCATCGCTGGTTTCAACTTGAACTGAAGGCAGACTAAACTGCAGCACCGGTGATAAACATCGACATGGAGGTGTCGAATCAACTGAATCTGGAATAACATCTCAATTCTCAACTTATAGGATACTACTAATCCATTCTGATATTTGTATTGAATGGTTCGTCATAGTGTTCCCTCAGGACATCGGGGTGTCCTCGTAGTATCGGGTTCATCTATAGTCTGAAAGGAACATGTCTATGTATTCGCTTTGTTAAATTAGTTCTCAGCTGAATTCAACGTGCAGATATGTAACTCATTGCTCAAGTCAGAGTGATGTTTCATGTTGTGTTAGTATTCACTTCCTATCCAAGGCTGATATCCGAACCAACAGGAATGAATCTGGACGCATCCCAAATATGGAGAAAGTCAAGATTCAGGAGAACCATCGATCAGGTCCCCCCGATAAGACTACAGGATGGAGACCATTATGCGGCATATAGGCCTACTGAAGTGCATTATTGGTGATCTCCTGATGACTATGATGATTATTCCACGCTTCAAGACCCCACCAACAGCTAGGTCATATGGGGGCACGTAGGATCAGGTGATTATGAAACTATGCATTGATGAAGAGTGGAACAAAGTTCACAAAAACCTATACCTCACGCAGGACTCGAACCCACGCCCAGCGGTGGCTTCAGTCAGGGAAGCGGTGCCTCAGCTGACTGAGCTACCGAGGGCGGCGAGGTTGTGAAACACCCCAATGGATTGCTACATGCTGATTGGCTGTTCATATTCCACCTCTTGATCTATATTATCTCATAGAAGCAACGTACCAGCAGTTCCTCGCGACCACGAAGTAACCTTTCTGAGCATGAACATGATCGGAATAGATCCACACAGAAGAATAAATTCTTTGTACGAATAGAGAGACTCTCGATAAAATAATCAAGCGTTATCCTTTCGATTAAAACAACAGTGAAGTCTTTGTTCTGTTGCCAGGTTACAGCTCTTGATAATAACAGATAGCTTGATTGTTGGAGACAATCACAGCAATATCTCAGTGTGTAACTATTCTGGCATTGTTGCAAAGAGCTGGCTTTCGATGCAATCATGTGACCTTGAGTGTGTGATTCAGAAGTTTGTTGTGACTGATATAATACTAGTGCTCAGTGTCCTAATGATCCCCTATTACCCATGCAATGTGACCTTGAGTGTGTGATCCAGTATTTAGTTGTCACTGATATAATACTAGTGCTCAGTGTCATAATGATCCCCTATTACCCATGCAATGTGAAAGGTTCGATATCAGGCGAGAACAAGAGATATTTCGTTTCATTTTCATGTTTTTTAGACGAGCTTTAGCGAGGATTCAATTTGACATACTGAAAAAAATTGGTGTTCGTTTTTATGTTTTTTTTTTTAAATGTTTTTTTGTCGTTTCTCCACAGGTCAAACGGCTACAGCTATCAACTCCAAACTTTTTTTCCTCATGGTTCCTCACCTCACTTAGATCTGTATAGTTTTGTGGCATTATCGGGTGATAAATTTGATTTTTATGAATTTTAGAAATTTCAAAAATACCCGTTAGAATAACACGACGGAAAAAAAATTCAAAAATTATTATTTTCCAAAAAATTGAATTTTTGTTTGAAGTTGAATAACATTTTATACACATTTATGAGAATTCTCAACTTGATCGAGTGGGCCATTTCATAGAAAAAACATGAAATGTGCTAAATTTGTACCACTCGAAGCAGTTTTTACCCATTTATAACTTAAATGTCACCCAATTGGCGAATTTAGGCAAAAGTTTGGAGAAGAAGTCGACATACTATTACTACCCACTCGTCCATCAACGCGTGTATAGCGTTTTCCTAGTATTCCACAGCAAATTTCCCTCCAAGAGCAAGGAGGTTATGACACCTTGATCTCTGGAACTATCGTCGTATAATTAACCATGGACGTGATAACATCTTCATCTTCCAATTCCATTTTGCTCACTCTATAACTTCAGGCTCAGTATTTAGATTGATTCTTCAGGACATGTGATTGGATGAAACATGTCTGTTCATCATCAGACGAGCTTTGGCGAGGATTCAATTTGACATACTGAAAAAAATTGGTGTTCGTTTCTATGTTTTTTTTTATGTTTCTTTGTTGGTTCTCCGCAGTTCGAACAGCTACAGCTATCAACTTCAAACTGCTTTTCTCCATGGTTTCTTATCTAACTCAGATCTGTATAGTTTTTTGGCATCATCGAGTGGTAACTTTCAGTCTTATGATTTTTTGAAATTTCAAAAATACCCCTCAGAATAACACGGCGGAACAAAAATGAAAATATTTTCATTTTTCAAAGGAATGAAATCTTGTGTGATGTTGAATTACATTCTGATACACATTTCTGGAAATTCTCAGCTCGATTGGGTCGGTCATTTTGGAGAAAAATCATGAAATGTGTCCAATTGGTACCACTCGTTGCCGTTTTCACCCATTTATAACCTAATTGTCACCCAATTGGCAAATTTAGGCAGAAGTCTGATTGAAAAATCGACATACCATTACTATCCGCTCGTCTAATGATGCATATATGGCGTTTTCCCGGTAGAAACAATTAAGGTCATCCGGATTTCTGAATCATGTATTGTATTCATGTGTTCGTCCCGTAACGAATCCTGAAGTTGCATCCCGCATTGTATTTCGAAACGATTTGTATGGAAATTCGTTACTGTCATGAAACCTGATACTCTTCGAGTGTCTCTTGAAATGATTCGATACCGAATAAGGGTGTGTATACCTCATAACCTTTTTCAGTTAATATTCCATATCGATTATCGCTCACCCTACAAGGCACGTGCTCAGTTTTCCTAGTAGCTGAAGAAGATCTGATCACAAATAATACAAACCTCCGAAAAATCTAATAATAGTCGTGTCGTTTAGAAAGATATCTCTGAAACGTTCGAAGGAAAATGTAGACGCTGGGCAAACGCGAAATATGCGTTGTAAGATGAGCGAGATATCTTAATAAGGTATAAAAGTCCTTGAAGTAGTTTTACTCTCGCTACCTCATCGACTCTCGTATTCTACACACCTTGATATCTGAATAAGCTATAAAAGTCGATGAAGTAGTTTTACTCTTGCCACTTCATTGACTCTGGTATTCTACACACATTGATATCTGAATAAGCTATAAAAGTCGATAAAGTAGTTTCACTCTTGCCACTTCGTTGACTGTGGTATTCTACACACCTTGACGCATATAAAAAATACTTCATTGTTGGTCAACTCTTGAATCTAGAAAGCAGTGATACTCAACAACTTAATTCTGTCACAATTTGTATGATATATTTGATGAATATTATCAGTCACTTTATTTTTTTCCTTCAAAAAGACTGATGAGAATTTCATACAGATCCGTAATAATGTGTGTAATCCATGTATACACATTTAGAGAGAATTTTATCCCATTTGGAGAGATTTTATTCCTCAACATTTTCTGCCCTGCCAAATCTTATGGGGTGTTCAGGAACTTTGAGATGATTTTTCTCAAAATCGGTCTGACCGATTCATTCCAAAAACTGTACAGTTCTAAGTTGGATGAGTTTGCTTGTACAAAGAAGTTTCATGTTGATCAGTCAACCCTTGCGACCTGTGGAGTGCTTACAAACAAACAAACAAGAAAAAAACACACACAGACAAAGCCCTATAAGAGTGGGATGAAGACATCGCTACGCTCATCAAAAAACAGTTATTTGAATTTTTTCTTTGAAACGTCTGGTTCGAATTGCTTCCAAAATGATGGTTATGTGTATCATTCATGTTTGAACACTAAAGGAGAATTTACGTTTTTTCGGAGTGGTTTCATTCTTACGCATTTTCTTACACAGCCTGATCTTATGGGGTTTTTGCAAATTTTGACATGATATTTCTCAGAATCTATCCAACCAATTCATTGCAAACACTATACAGTTCTGAGTTGTGCAAGTTGGCCCGGAAAAAAGTTTCATGTTGATCAGTCCACCCATGTGACCTGTGCTATCACAAAAAAAAAAAACACACAGACAAAGCTCCATAAGAGTTTGATGGAATCTTCGCTACGCTCATCTTATCATGATAATTAATGAGCGTAGCGAAGTCTCCAACCCACTCTTATAGGACTTTGTCAGTGTGATTTTTTTTTCCAAGCACTCCACAGGTCGCAAGGGTTGACTGATCAACATGAAACTTTTTATGTACATGCAAACTCATCCAACATAGAACTGTATAGTTTTTGGAATGAATCGGTCCGAACATGGAGAAGTAATAAAATTACTTCTCTATGGTCAGACCGATTTTGAGAAAAATCATCTCAAAGTTTCTAAAAACCTAACAAGATTTGCCTGGGCGGAAAATGTTGAAAAATGAATTCTCTCCAAATGGGATGAAATATTCTCTGAATATGTATACATAGATTTCACACATTTTCACGATTTTGTATGCATTTCCATTCGGCCGTTTTGAAAAAAAAAGATAACCGTTGATATTCATCAAATATAGGCTTCTGTCGAGTGATGTCACTCATTGTTGAAAGAGACAGACAACAATATGCACCAGTTGGAATTGACCAATCATAATGTTTAGTAGTGCAGAAGTTCGCTGTATTGCTATGGAAACGATTGATTGTCATTTGTGACGTGACAGAAGCCCATATCATGAGAATTGTGTAAGAGTTAAGTTGTCGAGATTCACTGCTTTCCAGATTCAAGAGTTGACCAACAATGAAGTATTTTTTATCTGGTTCAAGGTGTGTGGAATATCAGAGTCAATAAAGTGGCAAGAGTAGGAATTCTTTAACGACTTTTATAGCTTATTCAGATATCAAGGTGTGTAGAATATCAGAGTCAATAAAGTGGCAAGAGTAGAACTACTATTAACGACTTTTATAGCTCATTCAGATATCAATGTGTGTAGAATACCAGAGTCAATGAAGTGGCAAGAGTAGAACTACTTCAACGACTTTTATAGCTTATTCAGATATCAATGTGTGTAGAATACCAGAGTCAATGAAGTAGCAAGGGTAGAACTACTTCAAGAACTTTTATACCTCATTCGGATATCTCGCTCATCTCACAACGCATATTTCGCGTTCGTCTAGTTAGATGAGCGTAGCGAAGTCTCCATCCCACTCTTATAGGGGTTTGTCTGTGTGTTTTTCATTTGTTATTTTTCTTTGTTTTTTCAAGCAGTCCACAAGTTGCAGGGTTCAACAGATCAACATGAATCTTTTTTTGTATACGTGAACTCATCCAACTCAGAACTGTATAGTTTTTGGATTGAATCGGTTGGACCGATTTTGAGAAAACTCATCTTAAATTTTGTGAAAACCCCATGATATTTGGCTGGGCGGAAAATGTTGAGAAATAAAATATCTCCAAACGAGATTAATTTTCTCCCGAATGTGTACATGTAGATTCTTCACATTATCACAATTCTGTATGCAATTCTAATCAGCCATTTTGAAGAACAAATTAGAACAACTGGGTTTTTCATCAAATATATCATAAGAAAAATGATGACAAGTATGGTTGCCGAGATTCACTGCCTTCTTGATTCAATATTTGCCCAACGATGCAGTATTTGTATATGCATCAAGGTGTGTAGAATACCAGAGTCAATAAGTGACAAGGGTAGAACTACTTCAACGACTCTTATAGCTTATTCAGATATCAAGGTGTGTAGAGTACCAGAGTAGATAAAGTAGCACGCGTAGAACTACTTCAATGACTTTTATACCTCATTCGGATATCTCGCTCATCTTACAACGCATATTCCGCGTTTGACTAGTTGGATGAGCGTAGCGAAGTCTCCATCCCACTATTATAGGGGTTTGTCTGTGTTTTTTTTTCTTTTTGTAAGCACTCCACAGGTCGCAGGGTTTGACTGATCGACATGAAAATTTTTTGTTGGCACGCAAACTCATCCAACTTAGAACTGTATGGTTTTTGGAATGAATTGGTTATACAGATTCTTGGAAATACCATCCAAAAGTTTCTAAACACCACATGAGATTTGGCCGGGCGGAAAATGTTGAGAAATAAAATCTCTCCAAATGGGATGAAATTTTCTCTGAATGTGTATACATGGATTTTACACATGATCACGATTTGGTATGCCATTCTGATCAGTCGTTAGGAAGAAAACAAAATGATAATATTCATCAAATAGGCCTGGGCCCTATATCATAAAAAATGAGACAGAATTAGGTTATCGAGAATTTCAGCTCTCTAGATTTAGGACTTGACCAACAATGAAGTATTTTCTATATGCGTCAAGGTGTGTAGAATACCAGAGTCAATAAAGTGACAGGAGTAGAACTACTTCAACGACTTTTATAGCTCATTCAGATATCAAGGTGTGTAGAATACCGGAGTCGATAAAGTAGCAAGGGTAGAACTACTTCAACGACTTTTTTACCTTATTCGGATATCCCGCTCATCTCACAACGCATATTTCGCGTTTGACTAGTGCAAAAATAATTCATAAATCATAAAGAATGGTATTTTTTATTTTCCATTTCATCCCATGAATGTACATCATTACGACATTTTTCACTCCTGAGTGTTCACAAAACCCTTCAAGGGTTTGCCTCTGGAATGAACTAAGCTCTCTTTGAAGAAGTCTTCTTCTCTTACATGCATGAATAATACCTGAAAGTCATGTTTAGCTAGCGAACCCACATCACAAAATTAGGAATACAATACAATACAATACAATACAATACAATACAATACAATACAATACAATACAATACAATACAATGCAAAATAAATACGGTACAATACAGATACGATACAAATAAACACGCTACAATAAAACCAATTATGAATGTGAATGTAACAACAACGACTAATCACATGAAAATGGAACACGCAAGCTTTACCTATAATTTAAACATAATTATTTGATCCGATAATTTATTGAATATTGATTTTATAATAATTAGACAAGCTTTAGCGAGGATTCAATTTGACATACTGAGAAAAATTGGTGTTCGTTTCTATGTTTTTTTTTTATGTTTTTTTTCGGTTCTCCAACGTCTACGTCTAAGGTCAAACGGCTACAGCTATCAACTTCAAACTTTTTTCCATTACGCTTCCTCATCTGTCTTAGATCTGTATATTTTGTGGTATTATCGTTCGATAACTTTTATTTTTATTAATTTTAGAATTTTCAAAATACTCATTAGAATAACACGGCGAAAAAAAATTGAAACATTTTTTTTTCAAAAAAATTGAAATTTTGTGTGGAGTTGGATTACATATTGATACACATTTCTGGAGAATCTCAGCTTGATCGGGTGTGCTATTTTGTGGAAAAAACATGAAATGTGCTAAATTGGTATCACTCGAAGCCGTTTTTACCCATTTATAACTAAAATGTTACCCAATTGGCGAATTTAGGCAAAAGTTTGGCAAAGAAGTCGACATACTATTACTTCACGCTCGTCTAACAACGCGTATAAAGCGTTTTCCTAGTATTGATAATGATGAAATAATACTGATTGATAACTAATCAAATTATTCAGTGAATAAATGATAGCAGAATGCTGAAGCAATGCTTACTTTGCTTCAATGAGCCACGTGCTGGCACTCTTCTCAGCTGTCCATATCTCTTGAATATAACTACTTACATAATGGTTATATCCCTCTTTCAAGAGCTGCTGACTAACCACGTCTCCTACATACCTGATAAATACGGATTAATTGAAGAAATCGAGCTTAATTAAAGATTTAGTCCACGTAAATTCACATGAACTGAACATGGGATGCATGTTCCTTTACCGTGAGGTAGCCCACAACACTGAGCGCCCCTTTCGGGAGAATCGGGAACTAAAAACTAGCTCCTCCCCGTTCTACTGGTCAATTGAATAGGCCCCTGGAAATAGGGTGTATGGACCATCATTTTCAGATTACGAGATTTTTGTTGAAAAATGTTGTATGTTTAGGCCTACACATCTCTTTTGTGTAGTGAACTCTGGTGTCAAATTTTGTAACTATCACGTTTGAATAAACTAGGAAAACGCGGGATGCGCGTTGTGAGATGAGCTTAGAAGTATGGCAATCTAGAATGAAAGATAACTTGTCAGCTCAATTTACATCTACAAACCTTGACTTACTTCAAACGTTCAAAAACCTCACCTGCAACTTGTTGATATTTATAGTAACCTGCAACCTGTCGCATAAACACTTTGCAAAACCAATTGATCCAAATATTCAATAAAATGTACACGTTTATTGCGTTTTCTTCATTATTTCTCATTCGATTGTTTTAAAAATCTCTGAAAAGGTGTATGATAGTATTTTTCATATTCTGTGAGAATTTGAGAGTTTTTGAAAAATTCTTGTTTTTCAAGTATTCTTCGTCCGGGTTATTCTTACGAGGATTTTACAAACTTTCCGATTATTTTCCGGAAGAACCTTCCGACCGATTCCTCTGAATAACAATTCCAACCTATTCTGGTATGACACCAACGTTCAGAAAAAGTTTCAAGTTGATTGATTCATTTCTCTGACCTGTATGCCGCGTACATAATTACAAAAAAAAAAAAAAAAAAAAAAAAAAAAACATAAAAACGAAGCCCATTTTTTCTCAGGGTGTGAAATGGAAAGCTTCGCTACGCTCATCCAACAATGTTCAAAACATTGGACGTGGAAAAAAGTTCTTTATACAATCAAGATGACCTTACAAAATGTTTTCCTAACAATAATCGAAATGGTATGCACACCCTTTGCCAGGGGCATATTCAATTGACCCCTAGCGATAGGCGTGACTTATCGGCAGGCCACCTAGATCTATATCTCATGTGAGCTTTCAGAGATACTCTCATAGGCTGAGTCAATTTACTAACTTAACAAACAGCCCATTTGATTGGATGTTTTGTTTTGTGACGTTTGTGGGCGGGTCAATCACTAGTCGTCAATTATTTCCGAGAGTATATTTCCGAGTGGTATTTCTGAATGATTCTTCATGATTTTCTCCCAAGAAAAGTGCCGACTGCACCAATGACTGGTATTCACATTCTGGTCGACGATCTGATTGAAATCGTCCGAAGTGGAAGACACGTGATCAGTCAACAATAGTCTGATCGGTGATGAATGGTTCACATTCATTTGTTATGCAACAATATGGCCCAATTCAGGATACCTGTTGTTCATACTGGGAAAACGCTATATACGCGTTGCTAGACGAGCGGAAAGTAATAGTATGTCGACTTTTTGCCAAACTTTTGCCAAAAATTCGCCAATTGGGTTTCATTCAAGTTATAAATGGGTGAAAACGGCTTCGAGTGGTACCAATTTAGCGCAATTTCATGTTTTTTCACCAAAATGGCAGATCCGATGAAGCTGATAATTTTTAGAAATGTGTATCAAAATGTAATTCAACTCCACACGGAATTTCATTCTTTTTGAATACAAAAATATTCTCATTTTTTCCCGCTGTGCTATTATAATGAGTATTTTTGAAATTTCTGAAATTCATAAAAATAAAAGTTACCACCTGATAATGCCACAAAACTATACAGATCTAAGTTAGATAGGAAACCACATTGAAAAAAGTTTGAAATTGATAGCTGTAGTCGTTTGACCTGTGGAGAACCGAAAAAGAAAAAAAAAAAAAAACGAACACTAATTTTTTTTAGTATGGCAAATTGAATCCTCGCTAAAGCTCGTCCAACTACACCAATAATATTTTCCATCAATATTCATTCGTTCTCAGTTATTTCGATCTATCCAAATTTCAAGTAATACTAATTATGAATATCAACATCACGCGATATTTCCTTCATTCATTCATTCATATCGGGTTCAATGTTATTCATTCATCAACGTTGGGATCAACGACGCAATCTATTGATCACGATCCATTGGCGTCGCGCGATGAATGATAGATGAGATGAGATGAGATGAGATGAGATGAGATGAGATGAGATGAGATGAGATGAGATGAGATGAGATGAGATGAGATGAGATGAGATGAGATGAGATGAGATGAGATGAGATGAGATGAGATGAGATGAGATGAGATGAGATGAGATGAGATGAGATGAGATGAGATGAGATGAGATGAGATGAGATGAGATGAGATGAGATGAGATGAGATGAGATGAGATGAGATGAGATGAGATGAGATGAGATGAGATGAGATGAGATGAGATGAGATGAGATGAGATGAGATGAGATGAGATGAGATGAGATGAGATGAGATGAGATGAGATGAGATGAGATGAGATGAGATGAGATGAGATGAGATGAGATGAGATGAGATGAGATGAGATGAGATGAGATGAGATGAGATGAGAGGTTATTTCTTCGAGTGTTCGGATTTATTAATCCATTCATAACATCTTCTGCCAGTAGATTATTTGTATCAATGTTCTAATATTTGGCACGTCAGGTACATACAGTACACAGAAATAATACATAGAAATACAGAACAAATACAAACATGATATACATACTCAAATTGGATCAGATGAAACAAAAATGTATGACACAATTTAAAAATTTTAAGTCAAGTCAAAATTAAAAATATACTGTGTCAATAAAATCCTTTTCATAGTATATTACTCTCTGTATCAAAAAGTTTTGTGAGCGATATTTTAAACATGCCCTTATTTTCAATTGTGGTGATACTCTTTGGTAGACTATTATAATAACCCATTCCTTTCAAAGTACAGTTCTGGTTAAACAGAATGGTTCTATGTGCTATGTTACGTATATTTTCCTCTTGACGTGTGTTGTGCTGGTGTATAACAGAGTTAAGATTCAAGATATTCAGGTTGTGTCGTATGTTCAAGATAGTTTAATGAATATATAGTCCAGGTAAAGTTGAAATACTGCAATCTCAATAAATTGATGAACACCTCCATTTTTTGAAAATTATTCTTAGTGCTCTTTTTTGTATGTCGTGGCTGGCCTGTTGTTGAGTGATTCCATCTCAGAATTGACCTGAACGACAAAGGGAAACCACTTAGAACTCTCATCAGGATGGTCTACCATGACGGGAATCGAGCCCCGATCTCCTGAATGACGGTTCAGTGTTTTACCACTCGGCCACTCGTCTCAGTATTGCATCATTTTTCCATTTATAGCTGTATCCATTTCATCCCATATAATGTGACTTGGTGTCTGATTGCAACCTCTTATTCAAAGGCGGACCCGTCTGATCCTTCTCAATTGCGATATGAAAAATGTATCCACCGTGGTATATTAACTTGATTTCAAAATATATTTTTGAAGTACGATAATGCTTGAAAATTGTTCATATGATAAATTGGCATTTATGCAACGTCAATTTTATGATTGAACGATGTTTATTCCTTCAATCATTCAATACTATATCAAAACCCATTCCATTCGGTTCTATGATGGGCGAGCAATATCCAAATGATGTTTAGGATTTAAGGGGGGAAGGTAGTGAGTTTTCCATTTTTTTTTGGGGTGGGGGGGTGTTCTCAATTAGTCATCTTCGAGTTTTATATGCTCTGTATGTCCCATTCAACATCCTGGTTAGCTGAAATCCATTTTTAGTTATCAAAATGTAGGAAAATATTCATTAAAAGCTCAACTTCTCTCCTTGTTTACTCAGCTCGTGGTTTTACTACGCAACATGTATTTGGAAAGCAAATTCTATACAAAGTTATATCGAGCGACATGCTTAATTTATTTGGTGAGTGTTCATAGTTTAATCACCTGTTGAATGTGGGAGAGATCTTCCCATTTCATTGATAGTGCAGTGTCAGTAAATATTTGATTTGTTTTTGTGTATCTGTACATTTTGTGTAGTATTCCAAAATATAAGAATATGAGAAAAAATCGAATTATTTAAAAGCTCCTCACAGATCACTCGTAATGATGTTGTGAGGAATGAAAACCATAAATCATGATTTTGATTTTAATATTATCGATGTAGCATTCTTTCTAGAAAAACAATTTTTTTTTTAATTGTTCCATTAAAAATACCCCCGATTTTTTTTTTTGAAAATTTGAAATGGCAGATATTTTTCTATTATAAAGCAACAAATACTGAAAGTTTGAGAGAAATTGAAAAGTTCTCAAATAAATCAGGAATGTCACCGTCCAAATTGTCCCCCCTTGAAGCCCATACTTTAGGCGGGACTCGAACACGCGTTCCACTTGACGTCAGTTCCACCACGGACCCTCGAGCGGCAAAACAACACCAGAACTGTTTTCCTCTCTCCGAAGTCAACCATCAATCCTAATACCATTCATGTGAAACGATTTGACCTGACCAATCCACTCAACAAGATTCTGCAACTCTGATTGCATAACATTTACCACAGATGCCAACATTCAAGTAATGCATCAACAATTATTTACGATAGTTTATTATTTAATCGTTGACCAATGAATCAGAATACTTCAAGACACACCACAAGGACAGACATTACAATAAAATGTGCAATGTTATTGTGTAAAAACAGTACGTGTAATCAGATAATCACTATGCGTGCTTTGACCTGAGCTGAACGTATTGGTTGCCATAGCGATAAATAAAACATAGTGCAAGTGTAAGCGAGCCAGAAGTGAAAGAGAAAGATGATCACACCGAAGTTGCAGTGTTTTGAATGTAAATAATACATCATGCATGAAAACAAAAACACGATTTTAAAAAGGAAGAAATAATTGAATGTAAGTCCAGGGTGTGATGAAAATTACTAGGAAAACGCGTTATGTGTTTCCGCGTTGATGGATGAGCTGGAACATATCAACTTATCTTTGGATTGGTTATTATATATATACACCTTAGATCTAAACCATTACATCACTGCTATCTTATTTTCCATTATTAATATCTATGTTAATGAAGAAGGCTTTGTTTTAATCGTTTACAATTGAGTGGTGTCACCTGTAGCTAGGATTCAATAGGTATCTTCATAGCTTTGAATGATTTATGAAAATTTCATTATATATTTTTTTACATCAAAACGGCTGATTCGATTTGATTCAAAGTTTGATACAGTGTGTCTGATTATTGAATTAAAATTCCCTGAGAATTTGAATTCTCTTTGATGAAATATGTTCCCCGAATTTTTTTCTATGAGTGATTCTAATGGGATTTTTGAAAACTTTGAAATGAGTTTTCTCAGAAATGATTCAACCGATCGCGCCTCAAAACTACACAGCATCAAGTCAGATAGAGGTTCATGTGTGTGCCAAGTTTCAACTGATTTTGAATTCTCGTCCGATCTGTAGAGCGCGAACAAAAAACCAAAAAAAAAAAAAAAACAGGCACTTTTTTTCGGGTATGGTGAAATTGAGTCTTCGCTTCGCTTATCCAACTAACCTCAACAAAGCCATGTCATTTTCCATGCGATTCCATAAGCGACTATAGTCACAAATATTGATAAAAAAGAATGTCACCGTTATCAATTATCACAATAAACAGCCATTATTACAGTTATAAACAGCTATGCACAGCTATAAACAGTCATTATTACAGCTATAAACAGCTATGCACAGCTATAAACAGCCCTTATCACAGCTATAAACAGCTATGCACAGCTATAAACAGCCATTATTACAATAAACAGCCATTATCACAGCTATGAACAGCTATGCACAGCTATAAACAACCAGTATTACAATAAACAGCCATAATTACAATAAACAGCCATTATTACAATGAACAGCCATTATCACAGCTATAAAAAGCTATGCACAGCTATGAACAGCCATTAATACAATAAACAGCCATTATCACAATAAACAGCCATTATTACAATATAAACATCCATCATTGGAATAAACAGTCATTATTGCAGTAAACAGCCATTATCACAGCTATAAACAGCTATGCACAGCTATAAACAGCCATTATTACAATAAACAGCCATTATCACAATAAACAGCCATCATCAGAATAAACAGTCATTATTACAGTAAACAGCCATTATCACAGCTATAAACAGCTATGCATAGCTATAAACAGCCATTATTACAATAAACAGCCATTATCACAGCTATAAACAGCTATGCATAGCTATAAACAGCCATTATTACAATAAACAGCCATTATTACAATGAACAGCCATCATCAGAATGAACAGTCATTATTACAGTAAACAGCCATTATCACAGCTATAAACAGCTATGCATAGCTATAAACAGCCATTATTACAATAAACAGCCATTATCACAATAAACAGCCATCATCAGAATAAACAGTCATTATTACAGTAAACAGCCATTATCACAGCTATAAACGGATATGCACAGCTATAAACAGCCATTATTACAATAAACAGTCATTATCACAGTAAACAGCCATTATCACAGCTATAAAAAGCTATGCACAGCTATGAACAGCCATTAATACAATAAACAGCCATTATCACAATAAACAGCCATTATTACAATATGAACAGCCATCATTAGAATAAACAGTCATTATTACAGTAAACAGCCATTATCACAGCTATAAACAGCTATGCACAGCTATAAACAGCCATTATTACAATAAACAGCCATTATTACAATGAACAGCCATCATTAGAATGAACAGTCATTATTACAGTAAACAGCCATTATCACAGCTATAAACGGATATGCACAGCTATTAACAGCCATTATTACAATAAACAGCCATTATTACAATAAACAGCCATTATTACAATAAACAGCCATCATCACAGCTAGAAACAGCTAGAAACAGCTATGAACAGCCATTATTACAATAAACAGCCATTATTACAATAAACAGCTATCATTAGAATAAACAGTCATTATTACAGTAAACAGCCATTATCACAGCTATAAACGTCTATGCACAGCTATAAACAGCCATTATTACAATAAACAGCCGTTATTACAATAAACAGCCATTATTACAATAAACGGCCATTATTACAATAAACAGCCATCATCACAGCTATAAACAGCTATAAACAGCTATAAACAGCCATTATTACAATAAACAGCTATTATTACAGCTATAAATAGCTATGCACAGCTATAAACAGCCATTATTAAAATAAACAGCCATCATTACAGCTATAAATAGCTATGCACAGCTATAAACAGCCATTATTACAATAAACAGCTATTATTACAGCTATGAACAGCTATGCACAGCTATAAACAGCCATTATTACTGCTATGAACAGCCATCATTACAGCTATAAACAGCCATTATCACAGCTTTAAACAGCTATGCACAGCTATAAACAGCTATTATTACAGCTATGCACAGCTATGCACAGCTATAAACAGCCATTATTACAATAAACAGCTATTATTACAGCTATGAACAGCTATGCACAGCTATAAACAGCCATTATTACTGCTATGAACAGCCATCATTACAGCTATAAACAGCCATTATCACAGCTTTAAACAGCTATGCACAGCTATAAACATCCATTATTACAATAAACAGCCATTATTACAGCTATAAACAGCTATAAACAGCCATCACCACAGCTATAAACAGCTATAAACAATTTTTACAATGAACAAAGAATCATGATCAATGTTTCATGTGATCAACGTGTATCCATTGAAAACAAAATGGAAGAATTCTTCTTAATTTGATGTTTCACAGAATGGGAATAAAGAATCACAAATCATCAGCCATAGAAATGTTACACAGAACCGACTTTGTTGCTACTTCAATTCTATTCCTCCTATATAATCATATGCTATCTATAAAAACTATCAAATATTAATTAAAACCGCAATAACTTTTTTTCAACACAGATGTTATCCAATTATCATAACAAAAACCATTTTGAGAGATAAAGAACGAAAAACTTGATGCCTTTCACTCTTCAAGGTAGTTTCGTACGTCGAGACAAATGCGGCGCTTGACACAATGAGGTAATATGCGAACAACATATTCATTCACGAGCATGTTTGGGATGGTTAGGCTGAGATCGTGTTTAATAATTCGGATTTGGTCGGTCAAGATGAATGAGAAGGTCATTCACATAATCATCATGGATATGAAAGCGAACGTGGTAAACTATAGTGCGTTACTATTCACATTTGTCCACTTACGAAGAAGGTTTCGAACGATAGTTCCACGTATCTTACAACATTAGCGCGCGAGTGTTCAACTTATTCTTCTTCCGTCATAACAAATAGAGTTTACTGCTCTACAACCGGTAAATCTGAGTAATGGAGTGCCGCTAGCAATTAAATGACCTTCACCATCTTCTACTGGTCATCCCGTGAGTGATTTGAGTGTATTTCGACCATCAGAAGGTGTAATTTTATTATCTGTTAAAGGTTTGGTTGTTTCTAATTGAAGGAAATAGAAATGACCCCGTTAGGCGATGAGACGATGAGATTGTGTTCAAGGATTTATCATGCTCTTCCTTTCTTTTAAACTGGAGATGTATGATGGATGTGATGCGATGCTAATGAAGGCAATATACAAATAACACATAGAGAAATAAATATATATATATATATATATATATATATATATATATATATATATATATATATATATATATATATATACATATATATATATATATATATATATATATATATATATATATATATATATATATATATATATATATATATATATACATATATATATATATATATATATATATATATATATATATATATATTTATATATATATGTATCTTTATTCAGACTCTGTCTTACATCATAAGATTGCAAAAACACAGAATAAAAATCAATTATTAAAATTTAGAAAAATTATCGATAGCGACATTCTTGAGAATGACAAAATGAATATAATTTGACTAGGTTTGAATAAGAAAATTTAGGAAAAAAAATAATTAAATGATGATAACGAAATAGTACACACATTAAAAAAGGAAAATAAAATAAAAATAGTATGCAATGAGAACAAAATTGCAAATCAAAGCTGAAGACTATGAAGATGATGTCGTGAAATTTGTAGGGATCCTCGAAGGGCGAGTAAAACTATGAATTACATGAATTTGTTGTTGAGTCTGAATTTTTTACAAAATTTTACAAAGAAATTGTATATTGTGCTTCGAGCCCCTACCACTAACCCCATAACTTTAATTTCCTGCAGACGTTATTTTTCTTTGAAATAAGGTATGGTAGGCTCATATACTCTCAAAAGTAGCGAAATGATTTGATGAATGATGATGGAAATTGTCTCCTGTTTATCAACTGTCAATTGTTTTTATTGTTTTTCATGTTGAGAGTATTTCAAATTTCAAGAATATTTTTGATAAATTCGATTTTGTATCATAAGAATCTTTCTTATGCGGGCTTCTGGTTCACTTTATTCATCATCGGTGCAAAGCAATACGAATACAACGTAGTAGTTGACCCGGAACAGTACTAATTTTAAGAATAAACCGTGTAAAGATGTTATGTACGTTAAATATGTATTTCTCTGAATTGTGTTCGTGTATTGCGGAGTGCACATAATGTAGAAGTTGTAGAATAAAATGATATCAAAATGAATGAATGAATGTTTTGTTGTGAGATAGTTCCTATGGTAAAAAAGATTGGTAATTATGATTTCTAGACTATAGTCAGATTCAAATCATTAGCATTGAGCTCTTGGGTCAATATTACATCAAGAAGGTGATGGAATATTTCCTGTTATATAAATTAATGTGATTAAGAGCTATTGTGGGCAGTAATGAATGGAACAAGAGAGAGAGAAGGCATTTGTGAAAAGGCTCAACTAAATTAGTGACACAATTAGGTTATTTTTATTCTGTATTTCGTTTAATGTTAATCATGGAATTTGAAGTTTAGCCATTTTTCTTCTGAATCGATGGGGATGGTGTAAAGAACCGCACTCCATATTAGGTTTTGATCCAATCCGAATTCACTGGTTCATTGAAATCTAAATCATTCCGATAGCATTGACATATCTTGATTCGATGAAATGAGTGGAAAATTCCATGTGGAACACAATTGACAAATGACAATTTTGATATCAACATTCGTTTCTTTATACTGAAAGACTTTTATTTACGGCGAAAAATTATGGTCACGAACAACGCAGTCCTGGTGTTGAAGAACATTAGTTTTAAATAATCAAAATGGGGTGGTAAGATCGCCCTTGTGGTGCCCCGTCCAAACGATCCTATCTTTCATCCATAGCCTTAATTGGGGAACAATGATTTTGTATCAAGTTTCGATGTTATTAAAAAAAAAAAAAAAAAAATTACCCGATGTGCTGGGCCCAGGTTCAGTCTGAGCCCGATAAGGAGAGTGAAGACCCAAGAGCAGTGTAGTTACGTGATTACCATTATCGTGAAGTAGTCTAATGCGGTGAATAGAGTTTCCACGTAAGCTAAATCAGTTACAAATCAATAGTTCACTTCTCATTGTTTTATCGACAGGATCTGAAAGCTTGTCTTGTTCGTTGACATTAGTTGCCATTGTGCTCACAGTCTTACATAGTTCTCTCAATTGTGGTTCTGATTCGGTTTGACAACTGTGATAAGTAAACATCCAGATAGCGATGCACCGGAAATTGTTATCGACTTCTTGAATAATTGAATAATTCAGCTTCCCATCTGGAAGAGGTTCCGGAGTGCATCAAGGTAATTTTAAATTACATAATTTTCTGAGCGCTGACGATATTTTTACCGTTGATTACCAGCGATTCTGTATAACATAATGGAAACCAACGGCGCACGACCAACCGACTTCACGTCATTCTAGTCCAATTGTATGAGTGTGTTCTACACAACACGCTAAAACAGCTGTATATGGCCCATTATTTCACAATTAAACCATAACTGGCATCTATTCTCTCGGATTTCTCATAGAGTTTTGTATACACTGCATTGTGTAATTATTATCCTATGTATTATAGTGACTACATACTCAGTAACAATGCATGAGCATAAGAGTTTGTATAATTTGCTCATGTGAGTCAATTCAACAAAATATCCGTAATTTGATGATAGCTTTCAGAACAGTTTGATCTAGAAATATTCTGATTCGAGATAAACACAGATCCATTCAATGTCTCAGATATTATCATGTCATTCATGGAACAATAACCTCGGATTCCAATATATGATACATACGAGGCAATCGCGTTTTGTTGCAGCGTTGATGGATGAGCTGGAACACAGGCGGCCTATCAACTTATCTTTGGATTGGTTATTATATATATATATATATATATATATATATATATATATATATATATATATATATATATATATATATATATATACACCTTGAGATCCGAACCATTACATCACTGCCATCTTATTTGTTCTCATCAATTTATATGATAATAAGGAAGGCTTTGTTTTAATCGTTTACAACTAAGTGGTGATACCTGTGGCTTGGATTTAATTGGTATCCTTTCAACCAATGTAGATGGGCGTGACTTATACGAAGCAGGGCAAATTTTAGATACCTTGATTGTTTATTTCCCCATTTTCCCTGCTTCACACTGTCCACTTGATTGGTTACCATATTTTGTGACATCACGAGGGCGGACGATCTACAATGGTCAATTGCTTTGAGTGATTTACAGAAATTACATTACATCTTTTTTCACATCGGAACGGATCAAATGAAAGTTCAGAATAATGTGTATCGTTATCATACTAAAGTTCACTGAGGGTTTGAATCCTCTCGGATGAAATTTTTTTTCACGAATTTTTTCCTCTGGGTTATTCTCACGGGATTTTTGAAAACTTTGTAATGAGTTTTCTCTGAAGTGGTTCAACCGATTGTACCTCAAACCACCACAGTATCGACTTAGATAAGAATTCTTGTGTATGTCAAGTTTCAACTGATTTCAAATTTTCGTTTGACCTGTACGCGTGAACAAAAAAGCACTTTTTTTCGGGCATGGTGAAATTGAGTTTTCGCTCAGGTAATCCAATAATAGGGCTTTACCTGCGAATATTTCACAATCTGGAGTGTATTATTCCATATCTCACATATTTCTGGAGATATTGAAGAGATCAGTGTTCGTCTCGTATCAGAATTTTGATGATACAATCTGCCAAAAAACACCACTGAAAAAACTTCTTCTGTCACATATCATATGACAAGAGATATCTCTTTTCCGTATAAACAAGTCCAAATTTTGCGATGTGAGTTGAATATTTTTTTTGTTTTCTTTTTTTTTTATTGTCACATGAAAAAAATATCAATTCGTATAACACTCTACAAAAAAATCTACAAAGCCTTTGAAGGCTTCTCTGTAGAATGATGAAATGAAACACTGAATTAAACAAACACAAACGACTGGTGGTGAACAATGAATATGACAATATATACTACATTAGGTCAACTGACAAATTAATCGGATGCAAAATATGAAAAGGAAGGAAATAATACTGAGTTACAGAAATACTGCTTAGGCCTACTAAGAACAGAACGAACAGAAATATGATGGACAAAATTGGAACAGTTTCAACTTGTACTACCCACCGTCCAGAGGGCATGAAGAACTTTTTTTCCCGTATTAAAATTTCAGGTGATTCTCTGGAAAAGTTACAGGTACGCTGTTAGTGCTGAAAAGTGGAACTGGAGAAAACTGAAAGCTTCAAAATGAAGCGCGCGCATATTCCGAACAATGCCATTGATTGGAATATGACATTGTTGATTCAACTTTTGTAACCCTTCGTCGGGCATATTGGGGTTCAGAAGCGCATTCTATTGTGAAACTGAACCGTCATTCGGAAGACCGGGATTCGATTCCCGCCATGGTCGACTATCCTGACAGGGGTTTTTCGTGGTTTTTCTCTGTCGTTCAGGTTTATACTGGGATGGTTCCTTAACAACGAGCCAAGACCGACTCCAACCCACCATCCAAAACACCTTATGAAATAACCTTTCATCTCATCATCCCATCATCTCATTCATCATCCACCGACGCGAATAGATGGCAGCCATCAGTATAGTGCGTCGTTAAAAACCAATATGGGCCCATATATATATATATATATATATATATATATATATATATATATATATATATATATATATATATATATATATATATATATATATGAACATAAATAAACATATATACATATATATATATATATATATATATATATATATATATATATATATATATATATATATTTATATATATATATATATATATATATATATATATATATATATATATATATATATATATATATATGTATATATATATATATATATATATATATATATATATATATATATATATATATTCATATATATATATATATATATATATATATATATATATATATATATATTTATATATATATATATATATTCATTTATATATATATATATTGATATAATATATATATATATATATATATATATATATATATAAATATATATATCAAAATATATATATGTATATATATATATATATATATATATATATATATATATATATATATATATATATATATATATATATATATATATATATATAATTATAAAACTAGAATAACATACAATGCATCGTGAAATACACACAATATTCGGGCATCGTACAATCATATCCATGAGAATCTAGGACAGGCGAGAATAACTACATTATTACGATATTAGTTTGAAATTACACATTTTACTCCATGCTAAGGTGCAGGTCGTCCAACCGAAGTCATGCAGGGTCTGCACAACATTCACTTTTACTTCATCGTTCTCGTATCCACGGGTTGAACGCAAGTACCGAAAAGTCTTCTCCAGTCTCCCCTCGATCCCCCACCCCCCCTACAACCCCTCATCCAGCCTCCTCTTTATACTCCTCTTCCCCTCGCATTCTATTCCAATCATTGATGGTCACCTTCACTTCTATTCTCTGGGATTCTGGCCAGGTTACATTTTAGTATAAATAATGATGGTATCCACTCAAAAAGCAAACAGTATCCGAATAGCAATCATGAAGGTAAGAGCCTAGTACAAACATTGTTTCAAATCAAATATTAGTTTATTAAAAGTGACAGTGAAATTAAAATTATATTGCGGTTTTGAGAAGTGATTTTTCTCCATTGATTGAGTGAAAAATACAGCTCAGTGAATACAAATTTTGGGTGAACAAAATGAATGTCAAAATATCAGATGAATCTAGTATTTCTCAGTTATGAGCTGAAGATAAACAAGCAATATGAATGTTCAGTTATACATTCATCATAATTATCACGATCTGTCGAAAAAAAAAAGGATCAAATATGCGAATCACCCTATTATAAGTGTTTTTCCGAAGTGTATTTTTAAATAGTAGAACATACTATATATATTTTTTCATTATCGTACTAAACTTCGGTCCAGTTCACTGTTATCTATTGTATGCATGGACATTTTACGACCACTGTATTTCTCTATTTACCACGAAATATATGAGTATACAACAGTGTTAATAGGATTGTAAATTACGGCTCAACTCTATCTCTCATGTGATTTAGAGTTGGCCAAGTTGATACAGCATCGAGGGCATATGCTGGGCTCCTCCCTGGAACCAATTGGGAGGAAAATGTTCAATTCAGCTGCGTAGTTACCGGAACAACGTGTTACTCGCATCGTGCCCCAGTGGAAATTATTGATTAAATAGGATATGTGCAAGGACACAACGGTTAATTGCTTTATAATTGAGTGGAGTAGAAGCATTTTCGATGGTTTCCGTGTGGAACGTTGCCTAAAGCTTTTGGGTGACGCCGAATTGCTGTCGAAAGTTTATGCGTTCACAAATATTACGTTGGATTTATGTGTTTATTTTCACTCTTACACAATGGTAAACATGAAGAAGGTGGTTATTGTGATATTTGAGAAATGAGTTAGCTATTCTAATGGAACCGTTTCGAATAGAGCCATATTACTATACCGTTTATTGTTCATTACAATCGAAATTGGAATTGAATTGAAACGTTCCAAATGGAACAATATAATCAGAACAGAAACTGGACTTTATCGATTAATGACAATATTTAGAGAGAAACAGATCTCATCATTTCAATTTCAGAAATTAAAATTCATTGATTCGTCCTGTAGAACTCGGTTCTTTTTTGAGTCGTGACGTAGACATTACTCGATCATGTTCATGTTTATATACGCAATTAGTAATGTCTACGTCATGACTGACGGTCTCGGCAGAGCTAAGAAAAATAATAATAATTTCTCAAATTGAGATAATTACTTCTCGTGTTCTATGAGATAAGGTGGATGAATATCGAATTCATTCATCTGAATCTAGTTTCAGAGTTTAACTACCGTTCATTATTCCACATATCATATTTCATTATCGCGATAACTGATTTCCAATTCTTGTTCTGCAGCTCCGTGTATAATAAATATCATGATTTTTGAAATTCGAATCTCCATAAAAATAGCTAATATATGTGCGAATGGAAATTCACCAACCACCCGATATGTACATTGAAAAACCTGATCAGACATGAAATATATCAATTTGAATATAGATTTGCAATCGCTCGTCCATATATGAATTAAACATTTCAATACCGTAGACTGACCGGCTATGTTTCCATCAGGATGTGATGTTCTCAACTGCACAACGCTGTTCTATTTTCACCATAAAATTCTCATTAATTTTTCAACATCCATTGAATAGCCGTTATTTTATGACGTGTTGTCTGACTGAAATGTATAATGGATGATTTTCCTGTGCTTGATGCATTTTCATACAGTCTATTCTTCACCTGAATCGATCCTCTATTTTACCATACCCATTGTTCTCTATGAAAATTGTTCGTTTTTTGTTATAGGTCGTATTTGGAGCCGTGCTGCTCCTCGTGGCAGCCAACGAAGCTATCTGTGGTAATATACATTTTATATCGATAATATTCATCATCAAGTCACATTAATTCTCGTTATAAAATATGCACTGCTAAAATAGAAACAATGTCGTCCAAAAAGTTTCGTAGAGCAAGGACGTGAATTTACACCACTCTGTGTTCATCGAGCTACGTATGTCATGCTACGCTCATGAGCGTCAAGTGCTGTTGCAGACTCACGGTCCTCATTGTGTATAAATCACACCGATTAAACTGAACGATTTCAAATGTTGATTCAAATAAGAGCTTCAAACGATCAATTTTGTGAAGAATAAGTTATTACCCAAGACAAGAAATAATGAAGGGATAGAAAAATGATGAGCCTATGATTAGACTTGTGAATATCAACTTTGGAAAATCATTTGTATAAAACTTGTTGAAGGATTTGGGATTAGACCACCGAGCGCCATTTGGTGTCTGATGGGAAACGGTTGATCAGAACCTTTTTCTTTCATGGCTAAAGCAGATACAAATATTAATGATGCATTTGAATGTGTATCTAAAAGAATTGTTTATATTCAACAGGAGGATTTGGAGGCGGTGGTGGAGGCTATGGAGGTGGAGGCGGAGGCTATGGAGGCGGAGGCGGCGGTGGTGGATGGAGAAGTGGGGGTGGAGGAGGTGGATGGAACGGAGGCGGCGGTGGAGTGAAAGTGATCCGTGTCATCAGCAGCGGCGGTGGAGGAGGAGGAGGATGGTCAGGCGGACGAGGAGGCGGTGGAGGAGGATGGTCTGGAGGACGAGGAGGTGGAGGCGGAGGATGGAGCAGCGGTGGAGGTCTCGGTGGAGGCGGATGGAGTCTAGGAAGTCTGGGAGGAGGTGGTGGCGGATGGAAGAGTGGTGGAGGATTCGGAGGCGGAAGCGGAGGATTCGGAGGCGGAGGATATGGAGGTGGTAGCGGATGGAAATCGGGAGGAAGCAGTGGAGGATGGAGTCTGGGAAGTCTCGGTGGTGGAGGCGGCAATGGATGGAGTAGCAGCCTTGGAGGCGGCGGACTCGGAGGTGGCAGTGGATGGAGCAGCGGTGGACTGGGCGGTGGTCTTGGAGGCGGTAGCGGAGGATGGAGCCTGGGAAGTCTTGGTGGTGGAGGCGGCAGCGGATGGAAGAGTGGTGGCGGCGGAGGTGGAGGTGGAGGATGGAGCAGTGGCGGAGGAGGATATGGCGGCGGCAACGGATGGAAATCCGGTGGAGGCGGAGGTAAGCTATTAAACTATAATACTGTCAGTAGGCAAAAGCTCCATTTACGTTGTGAAATGATACAGTCATATATATGTATACATTATTTCCGAAAGCAATAAACCGGTACACTTCTTCATCTCGAAACCATTCATTCAAAGTAGGACTCAATATTCTCAATTCTTCCATCATAACCTAATTGACCGAAAAAGCCTGGACAAAATTCATTCAAACTTGATGGAATTTAGGCCAATATTGAAACAATATCAACAATATGTAGAGCATTCGTTCCGAACGAACTGGATATGATACATTCAATGATATATTCTGATATATAGGATTCAGTCACCCGTAGTATTTCTAACGGAGCGTTATCATATTTTCCAATGGCTGACCGAAAAAAGCTTTCGATCGATTTTGCTCACAAACGATAGTTATCTGTTCCATAAGCCCATTGGAAACAATATCCGAACACAGTTCGAAGTCGATTGGTCACTTTGTCCGACAAAATAGAACAAGAACGAAACCAGATTCATCAAATTTGAAGTGCGATGGAAGTCTCTGCTACGCTCATACAACGAATGCATGGAATTCAAGCCTGGAAAATTCCAGCTTGAAACCACACACTCCAATTAATTAAACTGTGAGCCAAATGTCAATAATCATAGGGAAAAAAATTGGTAAAACATCGATGATCTCAATGTACCTCGAAGGTTTTGACGTGATGAAAAGACGTAGTTGCATTTCTTATACTGAACTTTGTTCTGGAAAATCATGGAATCTCTACAAATACAAGAATTCCATTGATCAATAACGACACAATTAATGTTTTTTGAGATGCATTTATCAAAAAGACGCAGTTGTATTTCTTTTCGTATAATTTATCCTGAAAAATCCTGATACTGTATCCTGAAAATGCATGAGCCATATCGATATATAACAACAAAATCAATTGCTGATATGATGGTAGACGACACTCTCCTTCACTGAATGGAAGTATGTCTATAACATTTGATAAATTACCATCAAATGAATGAAATTGAGTCTATGATCGTGTTGAATCTGGTTATATCAGTGTTTTATCTGGGGTGGTGGGATTGACCTTGTAGTGTCCGTGCAATTTATCCCAAACTTCCATTCTTTGCCAGAGAAAAACAATGGCTATTCATCAAATTCCAAAAGTAAATACAAAACAAAAGTTTCTAATCTGTATTCGTGCTTTATTTTTCAGGTGGATGGTGGTAAACTGAGCACAATCAGGGTTCATCACAGCACAATCGCAGCACACCGTATAGTTACCATGAACTGATCAAAAGCCGGTGGACATGTGTTGAGATGGATGCTACTCAAACAGCTCTCATCACAAACTGCCCAGATCAAGACTACTATGTAAATACATGTAAATTGCCAGTCAGCTTCTCAACAATGTGATATCAACGTATTATGATGGAAAATGAAGTATCATTTTTGAGGTTGAAATATTATGTATCATATTTTTGTACGTGAATATCTTCATGATATTGACTTGAAATATATGAAACGTTTTAACTGATTTTGGTTGTATTCATTATTTCATCCATTCCAAACATGTCAGAATGAAGATTTCCGTATTGAATAAACGCATATATGCATTCAAAACATCTGTTTGCGAACAGTTGAACATAAAGAAGAATGGAGTGGGCCTACAGTCATGGTACATCATACTAGGAAAATGCCATATATGCATTCTTAGACGAGCGAATAGTAGTAGTATGTCGACTTTTTTTGCCAAACTTTTGCCTACATTCGCCAATTGGGTGACATTCAAGTTAGAAATGGGTGAAAACTGCTTCGAGTGGTACCAATTTAGCACATTTTATGGTTTTTCTTCGAAATGGCTCACCTGATCAGGCTGAAAGTTTTCAGAAATGTGTATCATAATGTAACTCAACTTCACGCAGATTTTCTTTTTTTTTTTAAATACAAAAAATATTCTCTTTCTTTCCGACGTGTTATTCTAATGAGTATTTTTGAAATTTCTAAAATTCATAAAATGAAAAGTTATCATACGATAATGCCACAAAACTATACAGATCTAAGTTAGATGAGGAACCATGAGGAAAAAAAGTTTGAAGTTGATCACCGTAGCTGTTTGACCTGTGGAATACCGATAAAAAAAACATGAGAAAAAAATATAAAAACGAACTCCAATTTTTTTAGTATGTCAAATTGAATCCTCGCTAAAGCTCGTCTGATTATGTCTTACTATGGAAGTTTGAACCGTTGTTGACGCGATCAGATACCCCAATCACGTCTTCGATATTTCAAATGTTCATTCAAAGAGATGCATCACTTCGAATCTGTTCATTCGATTCCAAATTGGGAATTCACCCTCTTCTGACATATTTGGTTCATCACATAGGCCTATATCCTCTTTGGTCTATTTGAGAAATATTGTGAACTGATATATTTTATAATTGGATTATAATCATCTATTGTTGAACCAAAATCGCCTCAGAACAGGTGAGAATGGTACTCTTTCCGAATTTGATTTCGGGAATTCGGAACTTTGGAGAGGAGAAAATAATAAAATCCATTCCACTGGATCGATTTGAACATTTTGTGTGTGTTTCTTATGAACCATGATGAATGAAGTTATATGCATTATCATTCGTATATCTTGAGGATGGGATGCATGAACTGATTGTTGGTTGGTGAAATTAATGATCACCCTAGGATTGCGGAGATGTCTGAGATGAATCAATTTGTCATGCTTACAAAATAATTGGTGAAGTGACATCAATGCATGATTTTATCAAATGCACTTCCAAAAACATCATGAATTATTTCAGAACTCCTTATTTCATCTTCATAAATGAGTGAATCCATGACAAATGAAAATGATTGGATGAGCGAGGCGAAGACTCAATTTCAAAATACCACCCAAAAAAGTAGTACTTGTTTTTTTTTTTTTTTTTTTGCGCTGCACAGGTAAGACAAAAATTCAAAATCGGGTTGAAACTTGGCACACACAAGTATCATTATCTAATTCGATACTGTATAGTTTTGAGGCGTGATCGGTTGAACCACTCCTGGGAAAACTCATTCCAAAGTTTTCAAAAATCCCATGAGAATAACCCTAAGAAAAAAATGCAGGACAAATATTTCATCCGAGAGAATTCAAATTCTCGGGGAATTTTATTCCAATAATGATATACATTGTTCCGAACTTCCACTCGAATCGGATCAGCCGTTTTGATGTAAACAGATATATAATGTGATTTTTATGAATCATTCAAAGCTATCAAGATACCTATTTAATCCAAGCTACAGGTCACACCACTTATATGTGAACGATTAAAACAAAGCCTTCTTCGTTATCATATGAATTAATAACGGAAAATAAGATGGCAGTGAAGTAATGGCTCGGATCTCAAGGTGTATATATATATAATATAATAACCAATCCAAAGATCAGTCGATATGTCATCCATCCACCAGCTCATCCATCAACGCGGCAACACATAACGCGTTAAGCCTAGTTATGAAATGACTGAAAGAGCTGATAATGAAATGTAAATCTGAATTTTCCATTTTTTTGTGAGTAGAGTAAGACTACAATAATGAAAAAACTAATCGGGTGCAAAATGTGATCGTTGGGGATTCCAGTGGCGTACCTTCCCAACATTCATCAATACATTGAACCTATATTCATGAGCATTACACAAACATATCGATCCAATTGAATCAACACTGACGTAATATGGAAGTAACGATGGAAATAATGAAATGGATACTAAATTGTAATATTGAGAAAGGCTTCTGTTATTTGAACGTCAATTATGGAAATAATTATACCCATATAACCCAGAGTTTTTATGGGGGAAAGAAGATCAGATTGGGATAGGGTATTTAACAGTGACCTCGAATTAAAGAATTTCACTTTTCAATGATATGAATATAACATGTGACACTTTGGAACACTTGAATGAGAATAATGATGAGAAGATGGATATGTAATGAACCAATATAGTAGAGGAAACATAATGAATGGTTACACATCACACATAAACGTCAACACAATATAATATAAATGAATTTCCACATGAAAACTGCAAATATAATAAAAATCCATTGATTGAATATTGATTGTGTTCTATAGTTCTATAGTACTAATGTATTTATTGGAATTGGTTCGTCTGAATGAAGATGGCTTATACGTGAAAAAAGTACTTGACAAACGTTTCACAATAGAACTCAATACTGACAGTGCAGTCCGAATGTTGGAGCTATTCTCAACAAATCCTAATTGAAATTCTGATAACATAACCTAATTGAAAAAATCAGAAGCGAAGTGGACTAACCCAATTTTTTTCTCAAAATGATCTATTTGAACCACTTCATTCGTATTGTGTTATTTTTTATCATTATAGTTTTTTTTTAAAACACCAGTTTCAGAGGTTTAAACATGTGGACCAAGCTTACTGGCCCCCATCAAATTTTGAAGCAAAACAGACCAACCCACATTGAAAGTGTTTTGTTTTGACTTTTGGGTATGGTCCACTTTGCTTCTGATCCCTTCAATTATTCATATTTGTTAACAAAACGCCCGGAAGTCTTGGAACGATTGAGAAGTGTCGCTTCTGAAGAGTGTCTCTTCAATCCATCCTTAGCCTTGACTGGTGAACAATGAATCCCAACATTTGATGTTGAATGAAAAAACAAACAATAGAATTCATTACATCAACGGTGAACCAGTATAATGCAATTCTGAAACGTATTTCATTAGGGTCATACAATTCCGAATTTCTACTACAAACTATTAGTCATTTAGCACACACTATAACAACAAGATGGTATTTCAATTAGCAATGCACCACCATAGCACGCGTTACAACATATCTCCATTAGTTCACCTTTGAATACGAATCATGTATCACTTCTGAATCTAATTCTGCAAGACCTTGGGTTCTTTACACACAGCGGTGATTTAATTGTCTGGCAGCATGCAAGGAAAGCAGTGACCTCTGGTAGCTAGGTAACATGTGCAAGACATGTCCGAGTAGCGGGATTGTATGTGATGAGCAGACTGCATGGTGTGTTTACCTCAATGTGCCCGCATCACGAGCAGATCAAGGTTCATGGGGGCTTGAATGAGTGATTGTAATGATTGAATGGGTGATTGTAATGATTGGGTGAGTGATTGTAATGATTGGGTGGTAGATTGTAATGATTGGGTGAGTGATTGTAATGATTGGGTGAGTGATTGTAATGATTGGGTGAGTGATTGTAATGATTGGGTGAGTGATTGTGATGATTGTGTGAGTGATTGTAATGATTGGGTGGGTGATTGTAATGATTGGGTGGGTGATTGAAATGATTGGGTGAGTGATTGTAATGATTGGGTGGGTGATTGTAATGATTGGGTGGTAGATTGTAATGATTGGGTGAGTGATTGTAATGATTGGGTGAGTGATTGTAATGATTGGGTGAGTGATTGTAATGATTGGGTGAGTGATTGTAATGATTGGGTGAGTGATTGTAATGATTGGCTGAGTGATTGTAATGATTGGGTGGGTGATTGAAATGATTGGGTGGGTGATTGTAATGATTGGGTGGGTGATTGAAATGATTGGGTGGGTGATTGTGATGATTGGGTGAGTGATTGTGATGATTGGGTGAGTGATTGTAATGATTGGGTGAGTGATTGTGATGATTGGGTGAGTGATTGTAATGATTGGGTGGGTGATTGTAATGATTGGGTGGGTGATTGAAATGATTGGGTGGGTGATTGTAATGATTGGGTGGGTGATTGAAATGATTGGGTGGGTGATTGTGATGATTGGGTGAGTGATTGTGATGATTGGGTGAGTGATTGTAATGATTGGGTGAGTGATTGTAATGATTGGGTGGGTGATTGAAATGATTGGGTGGGTGATTGTAATGATTGGGTGAGTGATTGTAATGATTGGCTGAGTGATTGTAATGATTGGGTGGGTGATTGAAATGATTGGGTGGGTGATTGAAATGATTGGGTGAGTGATTGTAATGATTGGGTGAGTGATTGTAATGATTGGGTGAGTGATTGTGATGATTGGGTGAGTGATTGTAATGATTGGGTGGGTGATTGTAATGATTGGGTGGGTGATTGTAATGATTGGGTGAGTGATTGTAATGATTGGGTGAGTGATTGTAATGATTGAGTGAGTGATTGTGATGATTGGGTGAGTGATTGTGATGATTGAGTGAGTGATTGTAATGATTGGGTGGGTGATTGTGATGATTGGGTGAGTGATTGTAATGATTGGGTGAGTGATTGAAATGATTGGGTGAGTGATTGTAATGATTGAGTGAGTGATTGTAATGATTGGGTGGGTGATTGTAATGATTGGGTGGGTGATTGGAATGATTGGGTGAGTGATTGTAATGATTGGGTGAGTGATTGTAATGATTGGGTGAGTGATTGTAATGATTGGGTGGGTGATTGTAATGATTGGGTGGGTGATTGAAATGATTGGGTGGGTGATTGTAATGATTGGGTGAGTGATTGTAATGATTGAGTGAGTGATTGTAATGATTGGGTGGGTGATTGTAATGATTGGGTGGGTGATTGAAATGATTGGGTGAGTGATTGTAATGATTGGGTGAGTGATTGTAATGATTGGGTGAGTGATTGTAATGATTGGGTGGGTGATTGTAATGATTGGGTGAGTGATTGTAATGATTGGGTGAGTGATTGTAATGATTGAGTGAGTGATTGTGATGATTGGGTGAGTGATTGTGATGATTGAGTGAGTGATTGTAATGATTGGGTGAGTGATTGTGATGATTGAGTGAGTGATTGTAATGATTGGGTGAGTGATTGTAATGATTGGGTGAGTGATTGTGATGATTGGGTGAGTGATTGTGATGATTGAGTGAGTGATTCCGATGATTGGGTGAGTGATTGTGATGATTGGGTGAGTGATTGTGATGATTGGGTGAGTGATTGTAATGATTGGGTGAGTGATTGTGATGATTGGGTGAGTGATTGTAATGATTGAGTGGGTGATTGTGATGATTGGGTGAGTGATTGTAATGATTGGGTGAGTGATTGTGATGATTGAGTGAGTGATTGTGATGATTGAGTGAGTGATTGTAATGATTGGGTGAGTGATTGTGATGTTTGAGTGAGTGATTGTGATGATTGGGTGAGTGATTGTAATGATTGGGTGAGTGATTGTGATGATTGAGTGAGTGATTGTGATGATTGAGTGAGTGATTGTAATGATTGGGTGAGTGATTGTAATGATTGGGTGAGTGATTGTAATGATTGAGTGAGTGATTGTGATGATTGGGTGAGTGATTGTGATGATTGGGTGAGTGATTGTAATGATTGGGTGAGTGATTGTAATGATTGGGTGAGTGATTGTAATGATTGGGTGAGTGATTGTAATGATTGGGTGAGTGATTGTGATGATTGGGTGAGTGATTGTAATGATTGGGTGAGTGATTGTAATGATTGGGTGAGTGATTGTGATGATTGGGTGAGTGATTGTAATGATTGGGTGAGTGATTGTAATGATTGGGTGAGTGATTGTGATGATTGAGTGAGTGATTGTGATGATTGAGTGAGTGATTGTGATGATTGAGTGAGTGATTGTAATGATTGGGTGAGTGATTGTAATGATTGGGTGAGTGATTGTAATGATTGAGTGAGTGATTGTGATGATTGTGTGAGTGATTGTGATGATTGGGTGAGTGATTGTGATGATTGGGTGAGTGATTGTAATGATTGGGTGAGTGATTGTAATGATTGGGTGAGTGATTGTGATGATTGGGTGAGTGATTGTAATGATTGGGTTAGTGATTGTAATGATTGGGTGAGTGATTGTAATGATTGGGTGAGTGATTGTAATGATTGAGTGAGTGATTGTGATGATTGGGTGAGTGATTGTAATGATTGGGTGAGTGATTGTAATGATTGGGTGAGTGATTGTAATGATTGGGTGAGTGATTGTAATGATTGGGTGAGTGATTGTGATGATTGGGTGAGTGATTGTAATGATTGGGTGAGTGATTGTGATGATTGATTGAGTGATTGTGATGATTGAGTGAGTGATTGTAATGATTGGGTGAGTGATTGTGATGATTGAGTGAGTGATTGTGATGATTGAGTGAGTGATTGTAATGATTGAGTGAGTGATTGTGATGATTGAGTGAGTGATTGTGATGATTGGGTGAGTGATTGTAATGATTGGGTGAGTGATTGTAATGATTGAGTGAGTGATTGTGATGATTGGGTGAGTGATTGTGATGATTGGGTGAGTGATTGTGATGATTGGGTGAGTGATTGTAATGATTGGGTGAGTGATTGTAATGATTGGGTGAGTGATTGTGATGATTGGGTGAGTGATTGTAATGATTGGGTGAGTGATTGTAATGATTGGGTGAGTGATTGTAATGATTGGGTGAGTGATTGTAATGATTGGGTGAGTGATTGTGATGATTGGGTGAGTGATTGTAATGATTGGGTGAGTGATTGTAATGATTGGGTGAGTGATTGTGATGATTGGGTGAGTGATTGTAATGATTGGGTGAGTGATTGTAATGATTGGGTGAGTGATTGTGATGATTGAGTGAGTGATTGTAATGATTGGGTGAGTGATTGTGATGATTGGGTGAGTGATTGTGATGATTGGGTGAGTGATTGTAATGATTGGGTGAGTGATTGTAATGATTGGGTGAGTGATTGTAATGATTGAGTGAGTGATTGTGATGATTGAGTGAGTGATTGTAATGATTGGGTGAGTGATTGTAATGATTGGGTGAGTGATTGTAATGATTGAGTGAGTGATTGTAATGATTGGGTGAGTGATTGTGATGATTGGGTGAGTGATTGTGATGATTGAGTGAGTGATTGTGATGATTGAGTAAGTGATTGTAATGATTGGGTGAGTGATTGTGATGATTGGGTGAGTGATTGTAATGATTGGGTGAGTGATTGTAATGATTGGGTGAGTGATTGTGATGATTGGGTGAGTGATTGTGATGATTGAGTGAGTGATTGTGATGATTGAGTGAGTGATTGTAATGATTGGGTGAGTGATTGTGATGATTGAGTGAGTGATTGTGATGATTGAGTGAGTGATTGTAATGATTGGGTGAGTGATTGTGATGATTGAGTGAGTGATTGTAATGATTGGGTGAGTGATTGTGATGATTGGGTGAGTGATTGTAATGATTGGGTGAGTGATTGTGATGATTGGGTGAGTGATTGTGATGATTGAGTGAGTGATTGTGATGATTGAGTGAGTGATTGTGATGATTGGGTGAGTGATTGTAATGATTGAGTGAGTGATTGTGATGATTGAGTGAGTGATTGTAATGATTGGGTGAGTGATTGTAATGATTGAGTGAGTGATTGTGATGATTGAGTGAGTGATTGTAATGATTGGGTGAGTGATTGTAATGATTGGGTGAGTGATTGTGATGATTGAGTGAGTGATTGTAATGATTGGGTGAGTGATTGTAATGATTGGGTGAGTGATTGTAATGATTGGGTGAGTGAATGTAATGATTGGGTGAGTGATTGTGATGATTGGGTGAGTGATTGTAATGATTGGGTGAGTGATTGTAATGATTGAGTGAGTGATTGTGATGATTGAGTGAGTGATTGTAATGATTGAGTGAGTGATTGTAATGATTGGGTGAGTGATTGTAATGATTGGGTGAGTGATTGTAATGATTGGGTGAGTGATTGTGATGATTGGGTGAGTGATTGTAATGATTGGGTGAGTGATTGTGATGATTGGGTGAGTTATTGTGATGATTGAGTGAGTGATTGTGATGATTGAGTGAGTGATTGTGATGATTGAGTGAGTGATTGTAATGATTGAGTGGGTGATTGTGATGATTGAGTGAGTGATTGTGATGATTGAGTGAGTGATTGTGATGATTGAGTGAGTGATTGTAATGATTGAGTGGGTGATTGTGATGATTGGGTGAGTGATTGTAATGATTGGGTGAGTGATTGTGATGATTGAGTGAGTGATTGTGATGATTGAGTGAGTGATTGTAATGATTGAGTGAGTGATTGTGATGATTGAGTGAGTGATTGTGATGATTGGGTGAGTGATTGTAATGATTGGGTGAGTGATTGTAATGATTGAGTGAGTGATTGTGATGATTGAGTGAGTGATTGTAATGATTGAGTGAGTGATTGTGATGATTGAGTGAGTGATTGTTATGATTGGGTGAGTGATTGTAATGATTGGGTGAGTGATTGTAATGATTGAGTGAGTGATTGTGATGATTGGGTGAGTGATTGTGATGATTGGGTGAGTGATTGTGATGATTGGGTGAGTGATTGTAATGATTGGGTGAGTGATTGTAATGATTGGGTGAGTGATTGTGATGATTGGGTGAGTGATTGTAATGATTGGGTGAGTGATTGTAATGATTGGGTGAGTGATTGTAATGATTGGGTGAGTGATTGTAATGATTGGGTGAGTGATTGTGATGATTGGGTGAGTGATTGTAATGATTGGGTGAGTGATTGTAATGATTGGGTGAGTGATTGTGATGATTGGGTGAGTGATTGTAATGATTGGGTGAGTGATTGTAATGATTGGGTGAGTGATTGTGATGATTGAGTGAGTGATTGTAATGATTGGGTGAGTGATTGTGATGATTGGGTGAGTGATTGTGATGATTGGGTGAGTGATTGTAATGATTGGGTGAGTGATTGTAATGATTGGGTGAGTGATTGTAATGATTGAGTGAGTGATTGTGATGATTGAGTGAGTGATTGTAATGATTGGGTGAGTGATTGTAATGATTGGGTGAGTGATTGTAATGATTGAGTGAGTGATTGTAATGATTGGGTGAGTGATTGTGATGATTGGGTGAGTGATTGTGATGATTGAGTGAGTGATTGTGATGATTGAGTAAGTGATTGTAATGATTGGGTGAGTGATTGTGATGATTGGGTGAGTGATTGTAATGATTGGGTGAGTGATTGTAATGATTGGGTGAGTGATTGTGATGATTGGGTGAGTGATTGTGATGATTGAGTGAGTGATTGTGATGATTGAGTGAGTGATTGTAATGATTGGGTGAGTGATTGTGATGATTGAGTGAGTGATTGTGATGATTGAGTGAGTGATTGTAATGATTGGGTGAGTGATTGTGATGATTGAGTGAGTGATTGTAATGATTGGGTGAGTGATTGTGATGATTGGGTGAGTGATTGTAATGATTGGGTGAGTGATTGTAATGATTGGGTGAGTGATTGTGATGATTGGGTGAGTGATTGTGATGATTGAGTGAGTGATTGTGATGATTGAGTGAGTGATTGTAATGATTGGGTGAGTGATTGTGATGATTGAGTGAGTGATTGTGATGATTGAGTGAGTGATTGTAATGATTGGGTGAGTGATTGTGATGATTGAGTGAGTGATTGTAATGATTGGGTGAGTGATTGTGATGATTGAGTGAGTGATTGTAATGATTGGGTGAGTGATTGTAATGATTGGGTGAGTGATTGTGATGATTGGGTGAGTGATTGTGATGATTGAGTGAGTGATTCGATGATTGGGTGAGTGATTGTGATGATTGGGTGAGTGATTGTGATGATTGGGTGAGTGATTGTAATGATTGGGTGAGTGATTGTGATGATTGGGTGAGTGATTGTAATGATTGAGTGGGTGATTGTGATGATTGGGTGAGTGATTGTAATGATTGGGTGAGTGATTGTGATGATTGAGTGAGTGATTGTGATGATTGAGTGAGTGATTGTAATGATTGGGTGAGTGATTGTGATGATTGAGTGAGTGATTGTGATGATTGGGTGAGTGATTGTAATGATTGGGTGAGTGATTGTGATGATTGAGTGAGTGATTGTGATGATTGAGTGAGTGATTGTAATGATTGGGTGAGTGATTGTAATGATTGGGTGAGTGATTGTAATGATTGAGTGAGTGATTGTGATGATTGGGTGAGTGATTGTGATGATTGGGTGAGTGATTGTAATGATTGGGTGAGTGATTGTAATGATTGGGTGAGTGATTGTAATGATTGGGTGAGTGATTGTAATGATTGGGTGAGTGATTGTGATGATTGGGTGAGTGATTGTAATGATTGGGTGAGTGATTGTAATGATTGGGTGAGTGATTGTGATGATTGGGTGAGTGATTGTAATGATTGGGTGAGTGATTGTAATGATTGGGTGAGTGATTGTGATGATTGAGTGAGTGATTGTGATGATTGAGTGAGTGATTGTGATGATTGAGTGAGTGATTGTAATGATTGGGTGAGTGATTGTAATGATTGGGTGAGTGATTGTAATGATTGAGTGAGTGATTGTGATGATTGTGTGAGTGATTGTGATGATTGGGTGAGTGATTGTGATGATTGGGTGAGTGATTGTAATGATTGGGTGAGTGATTGTAATGATTGGGTGAGTGATTGTGATGATTGGGTGAGTGATTGTAATGATTGGGTGAGTGATTGTAATGATTGGGTGAGTGATTGTAATGATTGGGTGAGTGATTGTAATGATTGAGTGAGTGATTGTGATGATTGGGTGAGTGATTGTAATGATTGGGTGAGTGATTGTAATGATTGGGTGAGTGATTGTAATGATTGGGTGAGTGATTGTAATGATTGGGTGAGTGATTGTGATGATTGGGTGAGTGATTGTAATGATTGGGTGAGTGATTGTGATGATTGAGTGAGTGATTGTGATGATTGAGTGAGTGATTGTAATGATTGGGTGAGTGATTGTGATGATTGAGTGAGTGATTGTGATGATTGAGTGAGTGATTGTAATGATTGAGTGAGTGATTGTGATGATTGAGTGAGTGATTGTGATGATTGGGTGAGTGATTGTAATGATTGGGTGAGTGATTGTAATGATTGAGTGAGTGATTGTGATGATTGGGTGAGTGATTGTGATGATTGGGTGAGTGATTGTGATGATTGGGTGAGTGATTGTAATGATTGGGTGAGTGATTGTAATGATTGGGTGAGTGATTGTGATGATTGGGTGAGTGATTGTAATGATTGGGTGAGTGATTGTAATGATTGGGTGAGTGATTGTAATGATTGGGTGAGTGATTGTAATGATTGGGTGAGTGATTGTGATGATTGGGTGAGTGATTGTAATGATTGGGTGAGTGATTGTAATGATTGGGTGAGTGATTGTGATGATTGGGTGAGTGATTGTAATGATTGGGTGAGTGATTGTAATGATTGGGTGAGTGATTGTGATGATTGAGTGAGTGATTGTAATGATTGGGTGAGTGATTGTGATGATTGGGTGAGTGATTGTGATGATTGGGTGAGTGATTGTAATGATTGGGTGAGTGATTGTAATGATTGGGTGAGTGATTGTAATGATTGAGTGAGTGATTGTGATGATTGAGTGAGTGATTGTAATGATTGGGTGAGTGATTGTAATGATTGGGTGAGTGATTGTAATGATTGAGTGAGTGATTGTGATGATTGGGTGAGTGATTGTGATGATTGGGTGAGTGATTGTGATGATTGTGTGAGTGATTGTGATGATTGAGTGAGTGATTGTAATGATTGGGTGAGTGATTGTGATGATTGGGTGAGTGATTGTAATGATTGGGTGAGTGATTGTAATGATTGGGTGAGTGATTGTGATGATTGGGTGAGTGATTGTGATGATTGAGTGAGTGATTGTGATGATTGGGTGAGTGATTGTAATGATTGGGTGAGTGATTGTGATGATTGAGTGAGTGATTGTGATGATTGAGTGAGTGATTGTAATGATTGGGTGAGTGATTGTGATGATTGAGTGAGTGATTGTAATGATTGGGTGAGTGATTGTGATGATTGGGTGAGTGATTGTAATGATTGGGTGAGTGATTGTGATGATTGGGTGAGTGATTGTGATGATTGGAGTGAGTGATTGTGATGATTGAGTGAGTGATTGTGATGATTGGGTGAGTGATTGTAATGATTGAGTGAGTGATTGTGATGATTGAGTGAGTGATTGTAATGATTGGGTGAGTGATTGTATGATTGGTGAGTGATTGTGATGATTGAGTGAGTGATTGTAATGATTGGGTGAGTGATTGTAATGATTGGGTGAGTGATTGTGATGATTGAGTGAGTGATTGTATGATTGGGTGAGTGATTGTATGATTGGAGTGAGTGATTGTAATGATTGGGTGAGTGATGTAATGATTGGGTGAGTGATTGTGATGATTGGGTGAGTGATTGTAATGATGGGTGAGTGATTGTAATGATTGAGTGAGTGATTGTGATGATTGAGTGAGTGATTGTGATGATTGGAGTGAGTGATTGTAATGATTGGGTGAGTGATTGTAATGATTGGGTGAGTGATTGTAATGATTGGGTGAGTGATTGTGATGATTGGGTGAGTGATTGTAATGATTGGGTGAGTGATTGTGATGATTGGGTGAGTGATTGTGATGATTGAGTGAGTGATTGTGATGATTGGGTGAGTGATTGTGAATGATTGGGTGAGTGATTGTAATGATTGAGTGAGTGATTGTGATGATTGAGTGAGTGATTGTGATGATTGAGTGAGTGATTGTGATGATTGAGTGAGTGATTGTAATGATTGAGTGGTGATTGTGATGATTGGGTGAGTGATTGTAATGATTGGGTGAGTGATTGTGATGATTGAGTGAGTGATTGTGATGATTGAGTGAGTGATTGTAATGATTGGGTGAGTGATTGTGATGATTGGGTGAGTGATTGTGATGATTGGAGTGAGTGATTGTAATGATTGGGTGAGTGATTGTGATGATTGAGTGAGTGATTGTAATGATTGGGTGAGTGATTGTAATGATTGGGTGAGTGATTGTAATGATTGGGTGAGTGATTGTGATGATTGGGTGAGTGATTGTGATGATTGAGTGAGTGATTGTGATGATTGGTGAGTGATTGTAATGATTGGGTGAGTGATTGTGATGATTGGGTGAGTGATTGTAATGATTGGGTGAGTGATTGTGATGATTGGGTGAGTGATTGTGATGATTGAGTGAGTGATTGTGATGATTGGGTGAGTGATTGTAATGATTGGGTGAGTGATTGTGATGATTGGGTGAGTGATTGTGATGATTGGGTGAGTGATTGTAATGATTGGGTGAGTGATTGTAATGATTGGGTGAGTGATTGTAATGATTGGGTGAGTGATTGTATGATTGGGTGAGTGATTGTGATGATTGGGTGAGTGATTGTAATGATTGGAGTGAGTGATTGTAATGATTGGGTGAGTGATTGTGATGATTGGGTGAGTGATTGTAATGATTGGGTGAGTGATTGTGATGATTGGGTGAGTGATTGTGATGATTGAGTGAGTGATTGTAATGATTGGGTGAGTGATTGTGATGATTGGGTGAGTGATTGTGATGATTGGGTGAGTGATTGTGATGATTGGGTGAGTGATTGTAATGATTGGGTGAGTGATTGTAATGATTGAGTGAGTGATTGTGATGATTGGGTGAGTGATTGTATGATTGGGTGAGTGATTGTATGATTGGGTGAGTGATTGTAATGATTGGGTGAGTGATTGTAATGATTGGGTGAGTGATTGTGATGATTGGGTGAGTGATTGTAATGATTGGGTGAGTGATTGTAATGATTGGGTGAGTGATTGTGATGATTGAGTGAGTGATTGTGATGATTGAGTGAGTGATTGTGATGATTGAGTGAGTGATTGTAATGATTGGGTGAGTGATTGTAATGATTGGGTGAGTGATTGTAATGATTGAGTGAGTGATTGTGATGATTGGAGTGAGTGATTGTGATGATTGGGTGAGTGATTGTGATGATTGGGTGAGTGATTGTAATGATTGGGTGAGTGATTGTAATGATTGGGTGAGTGATTGTGATGATTGGGTGAGTGATTGTGATGATTGGGTGAGTGATTGTAATGATTGGGTGAGTGATTGTAAGATTGGGTGAGTGATTGTAATGATTGAGGTGAGTGATTGTGATGATTGGGTGAGTGATTGTAATGATTGGGTGAGTGATTGTAATGATTGGGTGAGTGATTGTAATGATTGGGTGAGTGATTGTAATGATTGGGTGAGTGATTGTGATGATTGGGTGAGTGATTGTAATGATTGGGTGAGTGATTGTGATGATTGAGTGAGTGATTGTGATGATTGAGTGAGTGATTGTAATGATTGGGTGAGTGATTGTGATGATTGAGTGAGTGATTGTGATGTTCGAGTGAGTGATTGTATGATTGGTGAGTGATTGTGATGATTGAGTGAGTGATTGTGATGATTGGGTGAGTGATTGTAATGATTGGGTGAGTGATTGTAATGATTGAGTGAGTGATTGTGATGATTGGGTGAGTGATTGTGATGATTGGGTGAGTGATTGTGATGATTGGGTGAGTGATTGTAATGATTGGGTGAGTGATTGTAATGATTGGGTGAGTGATTGTGATGATTGGGTGAGTGATTGTAATGATTGGGTGAGTGATTGTAATGATTGGGTGAGTGATTGTAATGATTGGGTGAGTGATTGTAATGATTGGGTGAGTGATTGTGATGATTGGGTGAGTGATTGATGATTGGGTGAGTGATTGTATGATTGGGTGAGTGATTGTGATGATTGGGTGAGTGATGTAATGATTGGGTGGTGATGTAGATGGGTGAGTGATTGTGATGATTGAGTGAGTGATTGTAATGATTGGGTGAGTGATTGTGATGATTGAGTGAGTGATTGGATGATTGAGTGAGTGATTGTAATGATTGGGTGAGTGATTGTGATGATTGAGTGAGTGATTTTAATGATTGGGTGAGTGATTGTAATGATTGGGTGAGTGATTGTAATGATCGGGTGAGTGATTGTAATGATTGAGTGAGTGATGTGATGATTGGGTGAGTGATTGTAATGATTGGGTGAGTGATTGTAATGATTGGGTGAGTGATTGTAATGATTGGGTGAGTGATTGTAATGATTGGGTGAGTGATTGTGATGATTGGGTGAGTGATTGTAATGATTGGGTGAGTGATTGTGATGATTGAGGGAGTGATTGTGATGATTGAGTGAGTGATTGTAATGATTGGTGAGTGATTGTGATGATTGGAGTGAGTGATTGTGATGATGGAGTGAGTGATTGTAATGATTGAGTGAGTGATTGTGATGATTGAGTGAGTGATTGTGATGATTGGGTGAGTGATTGTATGATTGGGTGAGTGATTGTATGATTGAGTGAGTGATTGTGATGATTGGGTGAGTGATTGTGATGATTGGGTGAGTGATTGTGATGATTGGGTGAGTGATTGTAATGATTGGGTGAGTGATTGTAATGATTGGGTGAGTGATTGTGATGATTGGGTGAGTGATTGTAATGATTGGGTGAGTGATTGTCATGATTGGGTGAGTGATTGTAATGATTGGGTGAGTGATTGTATGATTGGGTGAGTGATTGTGATGATTGGGTGTGTGATGTAATGATTGGGTGAGTGATTGTAATGATTGGGTGAGTGATTGTGATGATTGGGTGAGTGATTGTAATGATTGGGGTGAG